>RYFJ01002783.1:0-187263 GCA_003991445.1 Oryza meyeriana var. granulata | reverse complement strand
GACATTCCGTGTCCCGACTAGCACAAGTACTCGGCCAGTTAACCCTCATGAGCATTTCCGAGTGATATCTGAAGCGTCACATCCAAGGCCATCTTGGCAGACCCAGCCCCTGAGCATAGGATAGCTCGTAGCCATGAGTTCCTGTTACGCGATCTGTGCGAGGCCATGGCCCCGGGTACCTCATTACCGTACATGGGCACTCGGAAGAGGATGGGCCAGGACCATGTAATCTCAGAGATAAAAACAAGCACCTTGGCCAGGCTGTGCCTTGTATAATAAGGAAACATAGTCTTAGTCGGATAGGATTCTTCTCTAAAAGAAACCTCCCTTGGTGGTACCGACTGGGATCCTATCATCGTACCCTGTCCCCTAGTATATTAAAGGGGAGGCAGCGGCGCCCCTCAGCGACAAGGTGTTAACGCCAAAAAATTTGCAGTTCTTCGCTTTGGTTAAGGAAAGAATCACCTATCCATGCCGTCTTGGAAGCTAATCAGAAGAAGCATGAATACAGGAAGAAATCGTTGAGGACCACAGACATGGCAGTCAATTACCTTATCTACTAATTAGGTAGTTTGATTAATTTTAGGAAACCTATCTCGTATCTGATCGGGGTTTGTTAGTTTTTCCTTTTATAATTAGGAAACTTTTGTTTTCGTGTCCTATTAGGACTGTACCAACTCGGGGTATATATACGTATGCCCGGTACCTTGTAAACAATCAATCAATCGATCAATACAACTTCGCGCATCGCCACCCTTACCAACGTTCTTGCTTCTCGAAGCGGGCTGCATCGGTTAGGTCCGAACTCCTTGCGAGAGGTAAGTCTCGTACCCCGACTACCAATCGGCTAGGACTTTTCTCGGTTAGGTCCGATATTCTAGTCGGGTCTTGGTAGTCGCTTACCACGGATGTATCGGATCTGTCTACGGCTACTGCATCGGTTCGCGTCCACCTCTTAGGCTGTCAGGTATTATCACATCACGCGTGTTAGATCTTACAGATTTACTGGGGGCATTATCATCAGTTCGTGCTGCATCGGTTGGTGTCACCTACTGAACTGCCAGCGATAAATCGTTCCTGCTAGGCGATGGTTTTGCGCAACGTCTTAATCGAATGTTATAGCGGTAAGTTATTTTCATCACAGTTGCATTAGTCTATAGCTCGTTGAGGTTCTTTTATATTATCATCTGTGCTGCATTCATTAGTGTGAACTACTAGACGTAATAATAGATTTATCCTTGTCGGCTGATCGATGTATATCGACGTCTATCGGACGTGCTTAGCCGCATAGGTTTATCTTTTTATAAAGCCGACTGTATGTATCCATACTGTTTTGGGTCATCTATATATCATCGCTTCTAGCCGATGCCATATTGTTTCCTCGGCAGTCGCTGGCTTACTATTTTGCTTGATCTATTGATAATCGGCTCCTAGCCGATGCAACATGTTATACTGACATCTGTCTATTTGCTTTATAGCAGCTATCGGTTTCCCCCCTAGCCGATACACAGGTGCCACTCGCTATCGGCTACGAGGAGTCTATATCAGCCCGTGATCGGCCGATAGCCGATTGTTGCAATTGCTGCCGATCCGGCATGAGACCAACAAGGACCCGACGCGAGCACGAACCCGGGCCGAGTACAGCAAGAGCCCGGCACGAGCATAGCGGCATCGCTGGAAGAATCCGTATCGTTTGCTGCGCAATTGGATCAGTAATCTAATTTCTTCATCTCCTTGTCAATTGATGGTCAAATTTACTGCACACCGCGAACCTCAAATATTTTCTAGGACTGCACTGGAGCTAAGCAGATCTCCAGCCTCTCGCGTGTCACCAGACGCCGGACCAGATCGTCAGCAAGCTTTTCGGCACACCCGCGGTTTTCGGCTCAACACGCTTTTGGCGACGCCCAGTGGGAACACGATCTTCATATTATCACAGTATATCCTATCGGCTGAATCAACACGTTTTGACCCGGTGGACACAGAACTTCAACATGCTGGAAAAAGGTTAGTACAATAATATAATCCCAGTCACAATGAAATTGAGACCGAAGAACAGAGGGCAACAAGTGGAGCAGAACATCGAAGATTTTCGGAAGCTTTGTCTACAATCCTTCGTATGACAGATCAAGGCCGATTCAAAAGTCCCAATTTCCAAAGCCTGTTCTTATTGACGGAATCAGCCATATATCGCCTACGAGTCACAGAAGCCATCCAAGACATGTTTAATGAAGCAGTTCATCATGCGTTGACTGATTCAATCTGGGGTATTGGATGAACACATACAGAGCTTGATCAAGAAGGCAGTAGAGCCGATTTCAAATACCCGGGGGCAACAAGATGGGATTCCCCCAAGATATCAAACTGCTACTATGGGGGCATCAACAGAGTTATTCAGAAGCTGTTCCTGAGTACAATTATCAGAGGGAATCAGAATCAAAATCGGCTACAAACTCCACCTCTGCTTATCACGACGAAGATTCCAGAGAAGAAATTTATCAGCAAGAAATCATAGAGGTGATGAGAGAGCAATTCGGTCTGAGACCGAAGAAGGAAACATTTATGTATCGCCTCCATATCCAGATTGGTTTGATAGAGCTCCGTTGCCGCGCCGATACAGAGTACCAGGACTTCTCTAATTCTCAGGGCAAGATGATGTATCTACAGTGGAAATGTCAGCCGATTCTTGGCTCAATGTGGAGAGCATCGGCTGTAGAAGCTTTTGAGAGTTAGACTCTTCCCGTTATCATTATCCGGATCGGCCTTTACATGGTTTTCTTCCATGCCACCTAACTCAGTTCGAGTTGGGCCATCTGGGAAAAGCAATTCCACAAGTATTTCTTTATGGGAGTCAGGAGATGAGTTTGATAGACTTAACAATCGGTAATACAGAAGCCAGAGGAATCAGTCTCAGAATATATCCAGCGGTTTCGTGATGTTAGAAGCCGATGTTATAGTTAAGTCTGACGATGCACAAGCTGCCGAGTTAGCATCCAAAGTTTGATGGCTCCGATCAAGGAAAGATTTTCATCAGAAACTTCAAGAGCCTAAGCACACCTAGTACAAAAGGTATCGGTTCATGAAAGCCGATTTCAAGAGCCAGGAAGAATGATAAGCCCAAACAGAAGAAAGAATTTCAAGTTTGATAACAAACTCCGAAATTGGGGGGCATGTGTTAACGCCAAAATTGGCACGGTTCACATTGGATTTGGTTAAGGAAAGAAATATATCAGCCGTTGGAAGCTAATCAGAAGAAGCCAGATTCAGGAAGAAAATCTGAGGACCACGACATGGCCAGTTCAATTACCTTATCTACTAATTAGGTAGTTTTGATAATTTTTTAGGAAACCTGATCTCGTATCTGATCGGGGTTTGTTAGTTTTTCCTTTTATAATTAGGAAACTTTGTTTCGTGTCCTATTAGGACTGTACCAACTCGGGTATATATACGTATGGCCGGTAAGTACCTTGTAAACAATCAATCAATCGATCAATAACAACTTCGGCGCATCCCACCCTACCAACGGTTCTGCTTCTCGAGCGGGCTGCATCGGTTAGGTCCGAACTCCTGCGAGAGGTAAGTCTCTGTTACCCCGACTACCAATCGGCTAGACTTTCTCGGTTAAGTCCATATATTCTAGTCGTCTATGTAGTCGGCTTACCACGCTTGTATTCGGATCTTGTCTACAGGGGGCTGCATCGGTTCGTCCGACCTCTTAGCTGGTCAGTTATATCACATCACGCGTGCGTAGATCTTATCAGTTTACTGGGGGCGATTTATCATCAAGTTCGTGCAGTTGACATCGGTTGGTCCGACCTACTGAACTGCCAGCGATAAATCGTTCCTGCTGGCTGATGGTTTTTGCCGCAAGCGTCTTATCGGAATGTATAGCCGGTAAGTAGTTTCATCACAGTTCATTAGGTCTATCAGCTCGTTGAGTTCTTTTACTATTATCGATCCGCATCAGTTAGGTTTGAAACTACTAGATCGATAATAATAGATTTATCCTTGCGCTGATCGATGTATATGCGACGTTCTATCGAGTGCTTAGCGATAGGTTATCTTTTTATAAAGCCGACTGTATTATCCATACTGTTTGGTCATCTCTATATTATCATCGGTTTTCTAGCCCGATGCATATGTTTCCTCGGCAGTCGGGTGGCTTACTATTTTGCTTATCTATTGATAAATCGGCTCCTAGCGATGCACATGTATACTGACATCTTGTCTATTTCTTATTAGCACTATCGGTTTCCTAGCCGATACACAGGTCCATCGGCTATCGGCTACGAGGAGTCTATATCAGCCCGTTATCGGCCGATAGCCGATTGTGCAATTGCTGCCGATCCGGGCACGATGACCAACAAGGACCCGGACGCGGAGCACGAGACCCGGGCGCGAGTACATGCAGAGGCCCGGGCACGAGCATAGCGGCATCGGCTGGAAGGAATCCGTATCGTTTGCTGGCCGATTGGATCAGTAATCTAATTTTCTTCATCTCCTTGTCAATTGCTGGTCAAATTGACTGGCACGCCCGCAACCTCAAATATTTTAGGACCTGCACTGGAGCTAAGCAGATCTCCCAGGCCTTCGCGTGTCACCAGACGCCGGACCAGATCGTCAGCAAGCTTTTCGACACACCCGGCGGTTTTCGGCGTCAACACAAGGACAACTGGATCATCGATCTACATACACCTCAGAGGAATAAACACCTCAACTTGACGTAGGGTATTACCTCATCTTGAGCGGCCTGAACCAGTATAATTCTTTTGTGTTCCTCTACATCCACCGATTCACCCTCGCCGAGTAGCCCTATAGTTTTATTGCCGGTGCAAAGCATCGGACAGTTGGCGCGCCAGGTAGGGGCCTCTGGCGAATTCCTCATCTGAAGATTCGATGGATTCAATCAACAGAGTTGACAGCAACAAGTTCTTCCCCGGAGATGCAATTACCTTGGAAGCTTAGACTTCACCGCCGAATCAATTCGGCAGTCTCACCCTGGCTGAAGCAGATCCAATCTTGCCCAGCCGGGGAACCAGCCGACGTTGCGCCAGTCGCATGCAGGACACCGCCGTCTCCTTCAGCGACTTCCTGCGGCAGTCCTCACATCGCCAAACCATCGGGGACAACCTCTCCTTTGGCGTCCGGCTTGCGCTAGCCTTGAGCCTGCCCGAGTTGGCCGAGATATAAAGCGAGAGGTCGTCAATCTCCCAAACAATTCCGGCGACGCTGCGCATTTTTACCCTGCGCAGCAGACCGATCGCCAGCGATTCAGTTTGGACATGGCAAGCGCCGTTTCAGATTGCGATCTAGGAGAGGTCGGAGTCGTTCTCACTCCGATAAACTATTCGGAGTCCATACCAAGTCGGACAGCGGTGTCGAGCGCTAAGCTCGGACTTTAATTCAGCAAGCTTCCCCCTCTCCCGCGGATCTTCATGCTTCATCACCACCTTCGAGGTACGCCGACTACAAGAGGAGCAAGAAGCGGAGGCGCGCCGGTTACAACAAGAGGAGGCCAATCACGAAGCCCCACCAACGACGAGCTGCGCCAGGCTGGGCGGATCGCTCAGCAAAGCAGATTCCTCCAAACCAAGATCGGCGACCACGACGTCTTGTCACGCCACAACAGAACGTTTGGCCGCAGCGACGCTGCTGGACACACTCCAGCTCGGGGCCGATCACCAAGCCACCCCGACTATCGCCAAGATCAAGGCGATGATTACAGCTGCTGCCTGTCAGCAAACACACAGTGTTTTTTCAGTTCTTTTTTTTTTTCTCTATTTAGGGCGACCCGCTATACCAACCAACCGGTCGGGTTTCTCCGCGGCAGGCTTCATCCGCATCAGCACGACGATGGGCGGCTGGCATCCAGTCGGCAACGCGAAGAGTCCCGGCAAACAACGCTCGCAATACCAAAATGACAACCAGCGGCGTCGCCGATACGACCGTCGACCCAATCAGGACCTCCGAGTTCGACTGCACCGGGACCTCCGCCACACCCTAAACGCCCAACGTGAACAACGCGAAAGAAGATGAACGCCGCCGACTGGAAGACGAAAACGAGCGCTTCGGCCTCCACCACGAGCGACTACATCGCCAAGATCGGAGTCGGAGCCCTCACGAAGACGAAGGCATCCCAGCCTTCACTCGGGAGCTGCAGACGTCTTGGGCCAACTGGCTTTAAGCCCACCGGGATCGAAAAGTACGACGGCAAGACAAACCCCGAGTCCTGGCTCACCGTCTACACCCTAGCAGTTCGCGCTGCTGTCGACAGCAGAGTCATGGCTAACTACCTTCCCAGTCGCGCTAGCCGACTCGGAGGACATGGCTGACAGGCTCCCAAGGTGGTCACATTGGTTCTGGGACAACTCAGGGAGCGGTTCATCGCTAATTTCCAGGGGACCTACGACAGACCCGCTTCGGAGCATGATCTTTATCAACTGCACCAGAAGAAAAAAACGAGTCCTGCGCGAATTCATCAAAAGGTTCTCCGAGAAGCAAGCCACCAAATCCCAAACAATCAAAGACGAAGCCGTCATCGCCGCCTTTCGCAAAGGTTAAAGACGCTCCGCTTATCGCAAAATTCATCGGAAGCGCCCTCCACAGTCCGGGCGCTCTTCGACATGCCAATAAATACGCCCGACTCAGCCGAAAGCGGCTCGCCGAGGCCCTTGACGAAGAGAAAGAGCCCCGACAAAAGAACAGAAGGCGAAAGCCGACAACGAGCCATCTCAAAACAAGTCCGGTAGCCGTAAACCGGAAGTCAGACAACGAGGTGGCCAACATGGAGGCAGCCGGTCGCGCCCCAGTGGAACAACGACTACCAGAAAGTCATAGAGTGGCCATGCCCCTTTCACCCCAGGGAAAGCATTGCGCAAGACTGCTATATGGTCAAAAAGTTATGCCTCTGAGCAAACTTCATCATCTGCGCCAACAAGGACAAAGAGAAGCCAGACTGCGGGCCCGGCTGACGATTTCCAAGATCCTTAAGCCGAGCTCAACCATATCTTCGGGGGACACTCGCATACGAGTCCAAACCAAAACAGAAGCTTCAGCGCGCGACATCAACCACGCGTCTCCAGAACGAACCCCCCAATACCTGCGCTGGGTCAGAAAGATGGCCATCACCTTCAATCGCGCAGGACCAACCCTGATCGGGTTTCCCACCCGGGACCATCCACTCGTCCTAGACCCGGTCGTCAAAAATATTAGGCTGAAGAAAACCCTCATCGACAGAGGCAGCGCGCTCAATATCCTGTTCGCCAAGACTTTGACGAGATGAAAAATATCCTCGCTCAGAACTACGGTCGAGCACCGCGCCCTTCCACGGATAATCCCGGCCTGTCATCAACTCCACTCGGGCAGATAACTTTGCCGGAACTTTCGGCACACGGATAATTTCCGCACAGAAAACTATCTGCTCGAGGTCGCCGACTTCGAGACCGTGATACCACGCGATACTCGGATGACCAGCACTCGCCAAAATTTAGGCGATACCGCACTATATACATGGTGCTGAAGATGCCCGGACCAGCAGGAGCTCTCCCTCCGCAGCGACGCCAAGCAAGCCTTCACCTGCGACAAGAGAGAGCTGCGAACTAGGCCCAATCACAAGAGGCGCAGTCGACGCGACAACATTCGGCAAGCCGTCACAACTGAAGTCGAGCAAGATCAAGTTCCGGCTAAAAAAGCAGCGAAGTCGGGAATTTCAGCGGGACTCTGACACGAAGAAATCCCCCTGGACGCTTCTGACCCCTCCAAGACTGCTCTAGTCAGGACCGACTCGACCCCAAATAGAAGACCGCTCGTCACCTTCCTCCAAGCCAACAAGGATATCTTCGCGTGGAAACCGTCCGACATGCGGGCGTACCAAGGGAGGTGATCGAGCACGCCCTAAACGTGAAACAGACGCCAAGCCAGTCAAACAACGGCTGCGGCGCCTTCGCTCAAGACCGCAAAGATGCTATCCGGGAGGAAATTACCAAAACTCCTTGCAGCCGGTTCATCAAAGAGTCTACCACCCGACGGGCTGGCAAAACCCAGTTCTGAGTCCGGAAGAAAAACTGTAAATTGCGTATGTGCGTCGACTACACCGACCTCAACAAAAGCATGGCTCCCAAGGACCCATTTGGTCTTCCTCGGATAGATCAGGTGTTGACCTCCACGCAGGTGCGACCTTACTCAGTTTCTCGACTGCTACTCGGGGATACCATCAAATCAGCCTGAGGGAAGGGAGACTGCTTGAAGACATCTTTTATCACACCGTTTGGAGCGTACTGCTATATCACAATGCCGTTTCGTCTGAAGAACGCGGCGCAACCTATCAAAGGGCGTGATTCACGTGTCTGCATACTCATCGAACGACGAACGTGGAAGCCTACGTCGACGACGTGATAATCAAGACCAAGTCCAAAGAAGACCTCATCGCTCGACTTGGAAGAAACCTTCCAAAACCTATCGAAGATTCAGATGAAGTTGAACCCGGAAAAATGCGCTTCGGCGTTCCATCCGAAAGTTACTCGAGCTTTCATCGAGTCTCGCACCGCGCAAGCATATGAGGCCAACCCGGAGAAAGTCAACGCATATCAGAGCACATGGCACCCCCGACTAAACCTTAAAGACGTCCATCAACTGACAGCTCATGCCCTCCGCGGGCACTCAGCCGGTTGTTGTCTCCCCACTGACGAACGGGCATGCCCTTCTTCAAGCTACTCAAAAAGACCGGACATTTTATCCAATGGACAATTCTGTGAAAGGTCGCATGCCGAGCTCACTTCTGAAGACTTTAGCAACAATTCCTCACATCACCCCCCGTCGTTGGCGTCACCTGCAACCCAGGAACCCCTAATGATTGGAAGAATAACCTGTGCCAACACACACAGGTAGTCAGCACGGTGCTAGTGAGTTGAGCAGATCCGAAATCAGGTCAATATTCAAAAAAATACAACCGCCAGTCTACTCTGTCAGCAAGTCTTCGACTTCCCAAAACGAGATATCCGCAAGTCCAGAAGTTTTATATAGAAACGCCTACATTATCACTCAGTGCGCGCAAAGCTGGTGCATTATTTCTCAAGCCCAACACCAAGTCACGGTGGTTCACAGCCATTTCCACGTCGATGTCCTAATAATCGCGAGCGCACCGGCATCTTATAGATATCATCCGAAACCATGGATAAAACGTTCCAAATATACGAATGTCTAAATAGCCACTCGAGTTAATTGCGTTCGACAACCTTCCACGCCCCGGACAGCAACTCAAGTCTATCATAGCTCTAGCCGACTTACGTGGCCGCCGTGGACAGAAGTCCAACAGCCCTACACCAACAGCAAAGTCTCTTAGTAGCAAGTCTAGAACAATCATGACTTCGACGGCCTTCTCTACGATTCAGTGGCGCCGGGCCAGAGAGTCATAATGACGTCTCACGCCCACTGGCGAAAAACACCTAGAAGTACGTTCCCAAATCCACTTACACCGGTTCCCACAAACGTCGCGCGGAGTACGACCTAGGCACTTGTTCACGGCTCCGCATACGCTCACTCACTCTCGGAGAAGGCATAGCGTGCGCGACTCGAGTCTCTGCCGGCGAGACTCTCATCAACTCGTGGTAAACCAAGTCTGAGAAAGACTGGACCTGCCTCGACGAACACCATGTGTCGCGCCCCATATAAGCCATGCAGAGGTCCGCAACTGGAAAAACAAGTCTTCGACGGGCTGGAAATCACACATGTCCTGCCGCCAATACACGACGCAGCAAGACGAACTGGCAAACATGGGATCCAACGAGAAACATCTTTTTTTTTTTTGTGTCCAGCTGGAATCTTGTGAGCTAACTGCATGGAGCCATCAGTCAAGAAAGAAAACCGGCGCCAGATCTCAGTTGAGGAGGCGAGCCTACCCTGACCACATAGACGAGGGTGCTGTACATGTCAAGATGGAGGACTCCTGTTGTCAAATTTCCACGGACGAACGAACTGCTCAGAAGATCACAGTCAAGCCGAGCAGATAAAGCGTCGACAGCAAAAAGCTTCCACTATCGTCGGAGAGAGAGCCGCGCGATGGACCGAAAGGAGCGGTCAGATACGTTTATGCTCGTCAGAAGACCAGCACTGGCCTGCCAGGTCACGAGTCTCGACGAATCCCGGACCCGGGTTCATGCGCTGTAGACGGTGATAATTCGGCAACCACGGGCTGTCATCCATCAACCACCGAGGAGGGCAGCAGATCCTGCACTCGATCCTCGGGCCATATGTGTAACCACGCTGCATCCAGGAGGTGTTAGTCGGAAAGGCTTACCGACAGGGTTTTCTGGCCACAGCAGTAACAACGCCAAAGGACATCGTTCGCAAGTGTGAGGGTTGCAGTTCTACGCACGACAAACAAAACTTCCGGACCAGGCACTCCAAACTATCCCCATCTCTGGCCATTTGCAGTATGGGGGCTCGACATGGTCGGGCCTTTTCAAGAAGCGCCAGGGGGGTTCACACATTTATTCGTCGCAGGTGGATATGTTCACCAAGTGGATTGAGGCTAAACCGTTGCAACAATTACAGCAGCACGAGCAAATGACTTCGATCATATGAGTATATATACCGGTTCGGAGTCCCTAACCGCATCATCACCGACAACGGTACCAGTTCGCGGGCCTATTCCAAGATTTCTGCGATGATTTGGCATCAAGATCTGCTATGCATCCGTGGCACACCGCGGAGCAATGGGCAGGTTGAGCGAGCCAACGGTATGGTCTTACAAGGCATCAAGGCCAGGATATTCGACCGACTATAACCATATGCGGCCGGTGGGTACAAGAACTCCCCATCTGTCCTTTGTCTCTCAGAACCACGGTTAGTCGAGCAACAGGGTAATCCCCTTTCTTTCTGGTCTACGGCACCGGAGGCTATGCTACCTACCGAGTTACAGTTCGGCTCTCCACGAGTCCGGGCCTACTCAGAAGACAACTCCAACAATACCCGACTGGTCGAACTAGATCAGCTGGAAGAAGCAAGAGACACCGCAACTATCTAGTCGGCAAGGTATCTTCAAGGCCTACGCCGCTACCACAGTCGCAATGTCCGTGGCCGCGCCTTTTTGGTCGGGGATCTCGTTCTACGGAAAATACAAACCACCAAAGACAGGCATAAACTATCCCCAATCTGGGAAGGGCCGTTCATTATAGCCGAGGTTACGCGGCCAGGCGCCTACTGACTGAAGACTGAAGACGGCGCCCTCATCAGCAACTCATGGAACATAGAACAGCTACGTCCTTTCTATACCTGAGTCCTATAATTTTCATGTGTACAGTTCCTCTGACTCACTACGCCGCTTGTATCAACCGAGTAGTGAGTCGGGGCTGCATGTTTATATGTGCGTTGTCAATAACATACGAGCTTAACTTTTGGTTATGAAGCCTTACTATGACTGTCACGTTTGCCCGAGTACAGCTTCTTACTTTGAACATTTTTATTAAGTTCTGACAGGCTAACTCGGTGCATACTACACGTTCAAGTAAAGCTAATGACAACCGAAAAATAAGCTTGGCGGCATCGCACACATATTTACACACACTTGTTCCCACAAGTTTATATATTCTGACTACATAAACATGTTGCCCTTACAGACCCAGGTCTCGGGTAATTATCTCTGCAGTCGGCTTCGCCCGGGCGATCAGCTCCAGCGCCTCCTCTGGCGTCGTCTCTTCGGCAAACCCCTCCCCGATGGCTTCAATATACGCCCTAGGGTATAAGGATTTGGTCATCGCCAGGGTCTGGGCCACGCCGGCGATAACATGCTCATCCGAGTACCTTTTCAAGGCACTCGGTGCATCCTCGAGACGGCCCACTATCTGAGGGATTCTGCTGCAGCTGGTTCCCACTGGACGGGGATCTATAAGGTCAAGGAGCCCTTTCCCGGACCCGACAAGGGCCTCCCGTGACTCCCTGATCAACCTTATCTCCTCCGTGTAGAACTGATACTGGGCCCGAACATTGGTCCTCATGTCTGCCCAGATCAGCCGGCAAGTAAGCTTGTCAAAATCGGCTACACACAGGATAACTAATGGATTGGCCAAGATCACAGTCGGGTTGAGGACTTACTTTCGTAGTCGGCCTCCTACCCGGCCACGGTCTTCTCCAGTTCAGCCTTCTCCTCACCGAGCTTGACAACGGCTTTCTCCAGCTCGGACTTCTCCCGGTCAAGCTCGGTGTTGGCCTTTGTCAGGTCGGCCTTGACCTTCTCAAGCTCGGCCTTGGCTTCTTCGGCCTCCTTCAGCTGCGATTCCCTCTCTGTTCGGGTCTTCAACTCCGCTTCGAGGTCTGCACCACAGATTAGCCAAGAGCTCAACCGTGCAGCCATGACACAACTGGGCAGTCGGGAACAACGCGGCTGGATGAATACATCAACGGTTCAGTCGGGAAGATATACTTGAGGATTTTACCTCTAATCTTTCCGGCCAGGGCCCATGTCTCCGCCCTGAGCTGATCGGCGCCACTCCTCAGCCAGGCCTCCCTCTTCGCATGATGCCCCTCCATCTCGGCCTTTAAGGCCCGGAGCTGTTCCAACTCGGCGAGGTGGGGAGCCATTTCGACCAGGATTTCCGCCATCGCCTCGTTGCGGTTGACAAGCTTCTGTTCGGAATAAAAGATGGGTCGAAGACGGAGTCAAACTTCAAAACAAGAAGATTGCTGGAGCTCTACTACAAGAACCATACCGCGACCCCTTCGGACCCGCTGATGGCAGCGCGGAGCAGGCTTTCGCGCTCCCTCCTTGCAACGACTTCATCGAGCCTGAAGCTTTTCACAGTACCGTCGCGAGTTGTCCACGTAAAGGTCCGGGGCATCGCACGTGGAGGAGCTTCGATCCGAGGCAGGTGTGGGATCTCCGGCGGCGGCGATGGTGACGACGATAACCACAACGACGACGGGGTCCTGGCCTCGGCACCACCTTCCCCCACGACTTCGGGGACCGGCCCAGGGGCTCCATCCGTGGCTTCCGTAACGTGCGGCGCCTCGGGGGCTGGGGCCTCAGTTTCAGCAGCCACCGCTCAGTCGGGTGGTGCAGCGGCCCTGTAGTCGGAGCCGCCTCGGTCTTAGCAACCGGGTCGGCCGCCGGCTCAACAGGTGTGTTCGCGGCCGCTGGCTCGGCTGGGGCAGGCTCATCAAGTGGAGCAGACAGGTCGACCTCATTGAGATCAATATCGGCCCGTTTCTTGCACGACGAACCAAGATATCAAGACATTACTTCAACGCACAAAGACTACAGAAGACCCGGAGCAGCGCACCTCTTGGAGAACCTCAGCTTCTTGCCGGGCGGCCCGCCCCCCGGCGGAGCACTAGCTCCGGCAGTCGGCCCGGTCGGCGTCATCGTCGGCGGAGGCGTATCAACCCGAGTCGGCCCCGACTCTGGTATGGTCGGCTCGGGCGCCTTCGCCCCAGGCAGCCTCTGCTCTAGCCGGCCCCTTGGTGGCGCCGCCGCCGGGCTCGGCAACGTTGGGCTCAAACCCGCAGGTCTCAGCCTGGGACTTGACCGCGTGGGCGTTGCGGCGGCGGCGTCCTTTATTTTCGAGCTGCCGCTCACGGCGCGCGCCGTCATGGCCCCCTCGCCCCGATATAAAATCGGTTTCTTCCCCGCTCTCTTAGAGCTGGGTTGGGCAGCAGAGGGACTCCTCGGCCTCTTCTTCGACGCGACAGCCGACAATGGACGGGAGTCTTCATCAAATTCTTTATGCCACTACAAGTGAGCCAATCAAATTCATCACGATATGCCGGGCAATTGCAGTCCCACGGGCATTCCTCACAGAGGAAGGTTAAAGGTTACCTTGGTCCGAGGCCGAATGAAGCTATAGGCCGCAATCCGGCGCTTGTCATCCTCGGTCGCGATCACCCCTTCAGAGAAGTAGCCGAACAGGGTCGCGGTCACCTCCTTCTTGTCCGCCGACTCGTTGCTCACTCGGTCAGGATCATTTTTGCCTTTGAAGGCCCAGCCGAATGAGCTCCTAAACTTCAGCGGCTGAACGCGCCTTGTCAGGAAGCGACGAGCCACCTAAGGACCTGTCAAGCCGGCCCTCTTGAGGTCATCTATCTTCGTTAACAATATATGTGCCTGGCCCAGTTCTTCAAAGGTCGGCTCCGCGGACCAGCTTGGCAACACCGTCGGCGGCATACCAGTAAACGGGGGCAAGGAAGGAGCCAGATCGGCGCAATAAAACCACTCCTTGTGCCAGCCCTTTAGAGAAGATTTCAAGGGCAAATCGATATACGTTTTCTTCCCATCGCTCCTCAGTTGAAGACCAGCCCCTCCAATCACATTGATATTGCTCTTGGAAGGTTGGGGCTTGATATGGAACAGGTGTCGGAAGAGGATGAAATGGGGTTCAATGCCCAAGAAGCACTCGCAAAGAGTAACTAATATAGAAATCTGAAGAATAGAGTTGGGGTTCAGATGCACCAACTCTAGCCCGTAAAAGTCGAGAATACGGCGGAAGAAATCAGAAGACGGGAGACACAAGCCTCGATCAAAAAAAGAGGCGAAGACTACCGTTTCTCCGGGTCGGGGATTCGGGCTCGACTCATCCTTAGCCGGCCGCCAGCGAATCACCTCTTGGC
This sequence comes from Oryza meyeriana var. granulata, assembly GCA_003991445.1. NCBI lineage: Eukaryota > Viridiplantae > Streptophyta > Magnoliopsida > Poales > Poaceae > Oryza > Oryza meyeriana. Next base: position 172,665 of record RYFJ01002783.1, on the reverse strand, counting down.
CGGGCAACTTCAGTTCACTCTCCAGCCGCTTCAGCTTCACCGAGCCGCAATCCGACACCGGCCAAGAACCTCCCGGCACCCCCACAAGATCCGAAACCTTCGGCATGACTGGAGGTGATGGGATTTAGGGAAAAGCAAATCGGGGGCTTGGAGCAAACGGGGAGGATTGAAATCGCTCGAGTTCGGGTGGGGAATGGCAGCAGTTAACCCTAGCTGGGCGGGAGGTGAAAAGTTGGGCGCGAAGGTGGAAGACGAAGAGATCGGCTGATTTGGGGAAGACGAAGGAATTTTTTCCTCTCTCCCCGTCTTTTTATAGAACCGATGCCGACTAGATGGGCTTGGGCCTACACCGTCCGCACTAGGCCAACAAGATATGAGTTCCTACAGTAGCATGCTCCATGTGGGCCTTCCGTAGGCTGAGTTGAAATTATAGTGCTGGTGCTGCTAACAGGAGCCGATGAGATAAACAGGTACGCTTCATGAGAGCCTTATTGCTAAACATATATGTTTGGGAACCTGTTTTATCCATCAGGTTTCGAGGATATATCCTTATAAGGATCGCGAGCTGGTCTTCATTAAAATTGGAGATGCAGGTATCTTTCTCGAGTACACCTGACCATGCCATGGATTTATTTTCATTGAGTGGTACTCGGCCTACATGCGTGGCCACCAGTTGCCATGAGCAACATTATTCCAGCCGACATGACGCTGAAGGGTCTAACTTTCGAGTAGTGTACTACTCGGGAGAGACTATAAATCTTTGTCCCCGCTGACATGATGCGGAAGAGTCTAACTTTTGAGTGGGACACCACTCGGAAAAGACTATAAACTCATATCCCGATTGACATGAAGTCGAAGAGTCCTACATACGAGTAGTTTTCTACTCGGCAAGACTACAGAGTTTATTCCGGTTGACATGATACCGAAGAGTCACAAATACCCGAAGTAATCTACTCGGGAAAGACTTCCAGGTTAAAGATCTTTGACTTTATGTTTAATTGTCTTTGCAATTAAGCACAAAGTCGGGGGCTACACCTAATAGGTGCGCCTAATCGGCGCACACTATTCATATATCTACATGAAGCCCTTCATAGCCTCGCTGTCATGCCCAGAAATTCACCAGAATTTCCAAAGCTAATTTGTGCAATAAATCCTCGTCCAGGAATCAGCCGAGGTACACAAATTGACAATTTGATAAACATAACCAAAACGAAATAACGATAAATACTTACAACAGAGGCACTTAGTCCTCACAAAGAAGAAAACAGCAGCGGAACGGCAACTAGCGTAGCTTCAGCTCCAAGCCACAGGCAGCTCAACTGGGGTATAAGCCAAACACCATCTTCTCCTCCACGCAAAGCTTCACTCTAAAGATTGCAATAATGCAAGACTGAGTACCACCCACCGTACTCAACAAGCCACACTAGGAAATGCAATGTAATGCAACAGGATACCAAAGGAAAGGCATAATATGGCTTATTTGCATAAAACAGCATTTAAAATATTTGCATTCGAAATCATTAAAAATAGTATAGTTTAATTATTAATCAGTATTGAATCAACCACTGAATAGCGCTCCAACGCAGTTCAGGCCCAAACCATATCTCTCCAACCAGGAGCTATCAATATTCCATTATTTATTTTCATTAATGAGTAGTGTGGGACTAATCACAGAAACATTGCTAGGCCGCTCATTAACCGCGAGTACGGCTATTCGAATAGTTTTACTCTGGCCAGAGATGTACCAATTTACCCACAAGACACAATCTCAACATCATGTCAGCCATGCGTCGCGATACTCAAAAGTACCCGAACAGAGATTGTGATAGAACCCTCCATGTAATCCGCACAACAAGGAAGCCACCCGCTGGACCACCAGTTTCCGGCCAGAACTGATCGGGTTCTGAGTCTGGGAAACGATCCAACGCACAAGACATGGACTTATTGACGCAGCCATGGTGGTCTTATTGACACAGCCACAACACACCATGGTGGACCCCGGTTGAACGTACTACACATTGGATCTTACCATTACCCATGCTGGCTTGTGGTTAGCACGAGTATTGCTTTGCAATAGGTAATCCGCGAACCGGTCCTTAACTGTCATGAGCACCCCTAGCAACATTCCAACCTGGTGCTCACAACCCACCATCAATCAAGTTTTAGTTGACATAATTAATTAATCAACCATGACTCACGGTCATGAAAATATAGCCATTAATCCATAATTAGTCATAAATGAGTCATTAATTACCCACATAAAATGACACTATAGTTTCTAGGCATGGCTAAGCAAATCCTAAATAATCTAGCCAGATAAATAATTAAACACCCGGCTAGTCAATATTATTACCCGGGGTATCAAGGTATAGATATCAACATCAAAATGGCCATAAATATCAAGGAATATTGGCTATTAAATAGTTACCCATAATAATGTCATTCTAAAGCATTTCATGCAATAACTTTAAAATAAAATAGCTTTCGCAAACAGGATCAACATGCTCAAGGAGATTGTCGTGTGACTTGCCTTGCAATCACAAAAGTCTTCAAATACTCTTCCGAACTCTTCCGCAGACTCCGAAGTCTTCCGAAACGACGATTGTACGCAACTACACGCAAAACGATAACAAACCCTAAGAAACTCCAAATAAACAATACATAAAAATACATAAACAAGTGAATTATGATTTTAGATAATTTAGGAAGAATAACGGGTCGATTCGGACTTCAAATGGAAAAGATATGGCTATTGGAAGATTGAATTCAGAATGAATCCGAAAAGAATTGGAAAAGAATATTCTCAAGAATATTCTCTGAATTTTCGATTAGAATAATTATTTTAGATAAATGCTGACATGTGAGGTCCATGGTCAGTGACCAGGCATACGGTGGACTTGCTTCATGGATTTAGGAATAGGAGGGGCCGATGGAATGCTGAGGTGGATAGGGCTGACGTGGTACTGGATTGCGACATATGGATCCAATCCGACGGCTGGGATCGGCTTAGAATTTTATGTGGATTGGACGGCCCGAATTAGGTCTCAAAGGTTAGACGACCGGGATGGCTTGAAGATATATTCGCTGGGGTCCATGCAGCAGTGGCACGCCGTGGAGCCAATCGAGCTTGGCCGTCCAAGGCGTAGCATGGGAGACACACCGGCAACGGCCGGGGGGTTCGACAATGACGGCGATTGATAGTGCCACGACGGCGATGCGTTGGCGAGCCGAGACCGATGAGAGATGGGGCAATGCAATGGTGTCGTTGGCCTGGAGTGGAGAGGAGGGGATGCGGCGTGCAAGTCCGGCAAGCAGGTTCGCCAGCGGCAGGCAAGACGACGACGGCTCGGGACGGCGGAATTCGACAACCAGATGACAGCGGTGCACGGGAACAGGGGTGGCGACCTAGGGCAGGGCACAACGGGCGGCAGCGCCAGGGAGGAGACGACGATGGCGGAACCGACGGCGACGACAACGACGAACACGGGAAAAGACGAGGCGCCGGTGTAGATGACGACGGCGATGACTGTCTGGCAACGGCGGCGGCACGGGGCAGCGCGTGGAGCAGGCACAGCGGTTGGCGGCTCAGGCATGGCGTCGCGGCATGCAGCAAGGCGACGCGACGACGGCGACTCCTCGGCGGCAGGTGGCGATGACTTTGAGGAAGGGGCGCATCGGCCTCGGGACGACGGACGGCAGCAGACGCCGAGGGATGCCGGAGTGGAGGGAGATGAGGAAGAGGGGCGGCAGCTTCGGGGCTCACCGAGACCGGAGGAGGCGGTGTTCGGCGGCAGCGGCAAAGGCAGTCGGCGGAGGCACGAGCAGAGGCAACGGCGGCAGATGGGGAAGACATAGGGCGGCGACGACGGTACTGGAGAGAACAGCGCACGGGCGATAGACGACGATGACAACAGGCAGAGGAGGAGGGAGGCGGCTACGAGGATGCTCACTAGCGGCGGGCTTCGGCCACAGAGGCGACGATGGAGACGGCTGCCCGGTGAAGGTGACGCTGGACAGCAGGGCGGCTTGCAGGCGGGGCACTGGAAGCAGGGCAGCAGCTCGGGGAAAGCAGAGCAGGGCGGCGGTGGCTTCCTGTGGCGGCGGCACGGCGAGCAGGGGCACGTGCAGGGGCGACGGCGGCCTGGCGAGGCGGCACACAGGGCGACGGCGCTTCCTGGCGGCTCTGGACGCACCGGCAAACGGGGGCGGCGGCAGCGCAAGACGAGGCGACGCGGCAAGGCGGGCTCGACGCGCGGCGGCACGGCTGGGGCGGCGCGGCAGCTAGGGCGCTGGGCGGCGCGACGGGGTGACGGCGGCGGCCTGGCGGCGTGGAGAGGAGCAGAGCCGGCTAGGGCATAGGGCTGGCGGCTGAGGCATATATAGGGACGGCGGCGGGTTCGGCGGTGGCCGTTGCGGGGCGGAGGCGCAGGGGCTAGCTTGGGCCAGGCGGCGGTGGCAGCAGCGGGCCAAGGGAGCGGCGGTGGTAGGCCGAGCGCAGGCCGGGCCTGGAGGAGCTCGGCCGAGGAGGGGCTTGGCCCGGGCGGCTCGGGGTTGGAGCAGGCCGGCTCGGGCTGGACGTAGAGAGAGACAGAGGAAGGAGACGAGAAGAAAGAGGAGGCAAGGAGCAAGAAGGTAAACAGGGAAAAGGGAAAAAAAGGATAAAGGGAAAATAAAAGAGGAAAGGGAAAAAGGAGCGGGGTTTTTTAGATTATTTTTGGAACTCGGGATTAACGAGACATCTTCAGAATCGGAATATTTATTTAGAATAGAGGAGACCAAGGGGTTTTAGGATGACTATTCTGAATATTGAGGGTATATACATTCATACATATATATACATAGGTATAAATATATAATATTAGGAATCGAACAGTATTTGGAAGTAAATAGAAAAAGAATATATGTAGTGGGGATCCGGGAGACGGAATATATTGTGGGATTCGGAGAACACTTGGAGGAGATTAGGAAACGGAATATACTCTGAGAGGTTCGGGAAACAAAGGGTATTTTATCAGGGAGTATTTGGGGAAACGGGATCTCGGAATAATTCGGGAATCCGATAAAATTGGAAATTATTTTGCAGAGATCAATAGTTCGGATTATTCGAGCATAATTGAACTTCCCAAGATATGTGGATATTTTGGAGACGCGGGAAATTATAATATTTTCCCGGGAACTGGAAAATGGAATATTCCGAATAAAATATTTTGGGATTAGGGAATTGACAAGGGTGTTTTATTGGGACTGGAATTTGGAGAAATCTCAGACGATTGGGGATTTGGATTCATTTTGACAAAAAAGGAGTTTAAGGGAATATCTGGGATTTATCTCAAAAGGACGTATAGATATTTCGAATACAAAGGATCTCGAATTGGGAGTCCAAAGAGTTCTAGGATTTCAAAGATGAATAAATCTGGTAACTCCAAATTTAGGTTTTTGAGGTGACTTTAGGGTTCTGGGAACGACACAAAACCCTAGAGGAAAAAGGGAGTCAGAGTTTACGATGAACGGGGAGACTTCAAAGGACTGAATCAGAAACGACCCAAACAGGGAAAAGGAAAAGGAATTTATTTATATTTATTTACTTACTTTAGTGATCTTTATAGCATTAAAATTAATTCTGTAGCTCCGAAAAATCCAAGAAAATTTCAGAGAGTTTATTAAATCACGGGGAATTTACCAGAAGTAAATACCACCACGAAACACGAAGAATTTATTATTGTAAATACTTAAACGCTTAAAATACTCTGACAAAACCCCTGGAATATAAAAGCATCCAAGTATTTATTTAAAGATTTAAACTCGGGATTTTTAATATTGGAAATTTCAAAATTTTATTCAAACTCTTTTCTCAAACAAAAATTTCTAGTGTATTCTTATATTTCCTTTTACCCACGATAATTTTTAATTAAGACGATTTTCAGGGCGTTACAAATCCACCCCCCTTACAGAAATCTCGTCCCGAGATTTGGGGAGGCTAGAAAGAAAAGGGTTTTGTTGGTCTTCAATTCTTTCCTTCAAGCACTTTCTTCAGGTGACCTCTTCTCGATTCTCAAGTTGGCAGATCATCCTTCTGGCGATCCTAACTTCTGTTGCTCAATTGACTTCCAATTATATCTGGTTCCTTTTTAGTGACAGATGCAGTTTGATTCAACTTTCCTTTTGTCACTGGTGTTGCTTAAATACTTGCTTGTCGATAACATACTGATCCTGCGGACTGGACATGGATTTACGGACGGTGCTGAGGTGTTCTTGGCAACTGGTCCTTCCTGATGAAACACTTCTCTTCATCTAGTGATTTTACTTCGTCTAGTCTCCTTTATCAATCACATTTCTTCCTATCTTCCTGCTAATTTTCCTTAGGATCCTCATAATTAGATTCTCATGATAGTGATGGAAATATTTATCTTTAACTTCCAGGGTTGTCGTAGAGATCCTGTCTAATAGCTATACCAACTGCTTTGGTATCTGGTTCCTTCCATCTTTGACTTCTATCCTTGACGCTTCTGTCTTAGGTGCTACCTTTCCACGTAGATAGGCTTAGAATCGTGGCAACAGCTGCTAGTACTCCTGAAGATAATAACTTGGTCAAGCTTACTTTTCCCAACATAAACTGGCTTTCACTAACTCCATTGTCATAAACTGGCTTTCACTAACTCCATCGTCAGTTAGGCATGTCTTCTCTTCTTCCAACTTCGGATGCTACCGATTCATCTTCCCTTTACTATAATGACTGTTGTGACCATGACGTCGTTGATGCTTCTCTGCGATGACTGACACTTTGGCTTCGGGTGAAATCTTGAAAAATTATCCCTCCAAACATTATTTTTCTGGTCTCGTTTTTAACTGGTAAGGTTATTCTTCTGAGAAAATTAGAACGGCGAGGATGATCCTTCAATACTGGCTTGACTTGTCTCTTTCTATTCTTCATCCTTTTCTATTCGTCTTCCTAACAGACTGCTTTGTCTTCTGAGGTCCGGTCGTAATCTTCAAAGATGAACCGATCTGGCTATTCATTACTTGTGTCTTCCTAAGGCTCCTTAGCTTCCTCTTGCGGCTATATAACCAAGAAGTAGCTTCCACTATCCAACAACAGTCTGCTGACTCTTGGTGAACTAGGGTTTGTGGCAAAACTGAGTTTGCATCTTGAGATAGAACAGAGGTCATGATGGTGGTTGTTACTGAATCCAATATAATCTCTTTTTTCTTATCACATGTATAAACTGACCATCGGTGGTGGAGGAATCAACGGGGAGAGAAGGTATAGAGCAAAGAGAGAGAAAGAGGGGCATCTTCTTTACTAAATATTTCAATTATTACTGAACTGTAATGAATATAGAGTTATTGGTTATTACACTGCCAAACTAGTATGGCCATATCACCAGCTGACATACACCATACACTACCCAAGCACACAAGCACAAGAGGAGCAAACACCAGCACACTAACAAGCAAGCTAACACACGCGACTAGACTAACGTCACTACTCTTCAAAGGTCACAAGGGTGGTCTAGGTTAGGATAGGTTCCTTGCGCGAAGTCTTCATTCCTTTCTGACGGCATGACGACTTGGATCCAAGAATCTTCCTTGACGCTCTTCGATGCTTGAGATGACTTCAATACGTTGACAGCCTTGACCACTTCTAGCATCTTCCTTGCTGTAGCCACCAGATTTAACAACTAGAACAGTTGAAAGAGAGAGGGGGATAGATGAAAGCTTTGCAAAGAATTTCGTAGATAAGAGGAGAATTCTTCGCAACTAGGTTTTCGGAAAAGATGTCCTTAAGGTCTGACCGTTTGGCTTATCCTGCAGTCGGCATTGGCTCTGATACCAACTTGTCACGCCCAGAAATTCACCAGAATTTCCAAAGCTAATTTGTGCAATAAATCCTCGTCCAGGAATCAGCCGAGGTACACAAATTGACAATTTGATAAACATAACCAAAACGAAATAACGATAAATACTTACAACAGAGGCACTTAGTCCTCACACAGAAGAAAACAGCAGCGGAACGGCAACTAGCGTAGCTTCAACTCCAAGCCACAGGCAGCTCAACTGGGGTATAAGCCAAACAGCATCTTCTCCTCCACGCAAAGCTTCACTCTAAAGATTGCAATAATGCAAGACTGAGTACCACCCACTGTACTCAACAAGCCACACTAGGAAATGCAATGTAATGCAACAGGATACCAAAGGAAAGGCATAATATGGCTTATTTGCATAAAACAGCATTTAAAACATTTGCATTCGAAATCATTAAAAATAGTATAGTTTAATTATTAATCAGTATTGAATCAACCACTGAACAACGCTCCAACGCAGTTCAGGCCCAAACCATATCTCTCCAACCAGGAGCTATCAATATTCCATTATTTATTTTCATTAATGAGTAGTGTGGGACTAATCACAGAAACATTGCTAGGCCGCTCATTAACCGCGAGCACGGCTATTCGAATAGTTTTACTCTGGCCAGAGATGTACCAATTTACCCACAAGACACAATCTCAACATCATGTCAGCCATGCGTCGCGATACTCGAAAGTACCCGAACAGAGATTGTGATAGAACCCTCCATGTAATCCGCACAACAAGGAAGCCACCCGCTGGACCACCAGTTTCCGGCCAGAACTGATCGGGTTCTGAGTCTGGGAAACGATCCAACGCCCAAGACATGGACTTATTGACGCAGCCATGGTGGTCTTATTGACACAGCCACAACACACCATGGTGGACCCCGGTTGAACGTACTACACATTGGATCCTACCATTACCCATGCTGGCTTGTGGTTAGCACGAGTATTGCTTTGCAATAGGTAATCCGCGAACCGGTCCTTAACTGTCATGAGCACCCCTAGCAACATTCCAACCTGGTGCTCACAACCCACCATCAATCAAGTTTTAGTTGACATAATTAATTAATCAACCATGACTCACAGTCATGAAAATATAGCCATTAATCCATAATTAGTCATAAATGAGTCATTAATTACCCACATAAAATGACACTATAGTTTCTAGGCATGGCTAAGCAAATCCTAAATAATAATCTAGCCAGATAAATAATTAAACACCCGGCTAGTCAATATTATTACTCGGGGTATCAAGGTATAGATATCAACATCAAAATGGCCATAAATATCAAGGAATATTGGCTATTAAATAGTTACCCATAATAATGTCATTCTAAAGCATTTCATGCAATAACTTTAAAATAAAATAGCTTTCGCAAACGGGATCAACATGCTCAAGGAGATTGTCGTGTGACTTGCCTTGCAATCACAAAAGTCTTCAAATACTCTTCCGAACTCTTCCGCAGACTCCGAAGTCTTCCAAAACGACGATTGTACGCAACTACATGCAAAACGATAACAAACCCTAAGAAACTCCAAATAAACAATACATAAAAATACATAAACAAGTGAATTATGATTTTAGATAATTTAGGAAGAATAACGGGTCGATTCGGACTTCAAACGGAAAAGATATGGCTATTGGAAGATTGAATTCAGAATGAATCCGAAAAGAATTGGAAAAGAATATTCTCAAGAATATTCTCTGAATTTTCGATTAGAATAATTATTTTAGATAAATGCTGACATGTGAGGTCCATGGTCAGTGACCAGGCATACGGTGGACTTACTTCATGGATTTAGGAATAGGAGGGGTCGATGGAATGCTGAGGTGGATAGGGCTGACATGGTACTGGATTGCGACATATGGATCCAATCCGACGGCTGGGATCGGCTTAGAATTTTATGTGGATTGGACAGCCCGAATTAGGTCTCAAAGGTTAGACGACCGGGATGGCTTGAAGATATATTCGCTGGGGTCCATGCAGCAGTGGCACGCCGTGGAGCCAATCGAGCTTGGCCGTCCAAGGCGCAGCACGGGAGACACACCGGCAACGGCCGGGGGGTTCGACAATGATGGCGATTGATAGTGCCACGACGGTGATGCGTTGGCGATTTTCAGGGCGTTACACTCGCTACCAGCTGACATAGAGCAGGACTCGGGAGAAGACTTACTCGGACAAAGAGTACTCGGGTGCATCACACTCGGGCAACCTTCACCGTGGAGGATGAGCACTCGGCATCAGCTGTGACCCAACTATGAAGGTCTCAGGAGCTACTGTGGAGGCCATGGGCCCCGGGTACCTCATTACCAATACATGGGCCACTCGGATAGAGGATGGGCCAGACCATGTAATTAGAGATAAGACAGCACCCGGCAGGCTGTGCCTTGTATAATAAGGAAACATAGTCTTAGTCGGATAGGATTCTATCTCTAAGAAGGAAATCCCTTGGTCGTATCCGACTGGGATCCTTATCATGTACCCCTGTCCCCTAGTATATAAAGGGAGGCAGGGCACCCCTCAGGACAAGGACAACTGGATCATCGATCTACATACACCTCAGAGGAATAACACCTCAACTGGACGTAGGGTATTACCTCATCTTGAGGGCCTGAACCAGTATAATTCTTTTGTGTTCCTCTACAGTCCACCGAATTCACCCTCGCCGAGTAGCCCTATAGTTTTATTGCCGGTGCAAAGCATCGACAGTATCCAGTACTGGCCCTGCATTATAAACACATCGGATGAGTATAATCTAATAAAGAAAACAATCACCCGAAGCATATTTATGTATTTTACAATAGACGTAAATATGTGTTACTCCTCTTATTGATATTAATTTCCCTAAGTAGTTGACCCCTTACATTTAAACACTCTGCCCGACTAGTCATAGCCCCCAAGCGTCGGGTAGTCGGCTCATGGCTCTTTCCTAGACACACGTTTTGGGTGACTTGAGTTTGCCTTTCATAGAGCAAAGCTTCACGGATCGGAATTTATGCTACTCGAGTACTTTTGCAATCATTAAGAACAAAAACAGAAAATGCGCAGCATGTACACCAATTAGGTGTAAGCGGCTGTGGCATTGGTGAGGCCGAGTGAGGAATTGACGATCTCATCCCCCTAGATCCCATGCCGACTGGCGCTAAGTTGTATCCGAGTCAAACCATAGGAAAGTGAGTTGCCTCCTGGCCCATTTAGATAAGAATATCATATAAAGGAGAAAATATTTATCAGAAAGCGACTTAGTTGTTCGGTATTGCACGAGTTGGGAGTGGGGATGCCATCCTTGCATTTGAGCATTTGAGCCCCCAAGCATGTCACTTGTTATTCTAATAATCTTCAGTTCTAGGAGGTCGAGGACGGTTGTGATTGACTGCCGCAATGACACCCTCAGATTTTTGCTTGCGGTTTCTAGACTTGGATAGGGCCACGTCGTCTATCTCCTATTGCTCCTTCTGTTAGGGCTTGTCGTCGAGTGCCTCTGTCACTGTGTCGGCTAAATCAACATATTTATTGGCCATCTCGAAGAGAGCTTTGAAGGAGTTGGGTGGCTTCCAAGTGAACTTGGCGATGAACGGCGTGTCTCTGACTCCCTTGCGGAAGGCGGCGATGATGACCTTGTCCTTCATTTTAGGTATTGAATTCCTCTTCTCGGAAAAGCGCTTGATAAAGTCCTAGAGAGTTTCTCTGATGACACTGGTATAGATCGTACTCGGATGCTGGTCTTTGGTATGTCCCTTGGAAATTGGCCATGAAGTGCTCACGGAATTCCCCCAGGAGCCAATAGACCGCCTGGGAAGCCCTGTCGACCATGTCCGTGCTGAGTTGGCTAAGGTGATTGGGAGGTAATTCTCCATGGCCTTATGGTTGCCTCCAGCTGCTCGGATCACCAAGATATACACTGCAAGCTAGGATTCCAGGTTGGTCTTGCCATCGTACTTCTCTATACCAGTCGGCTTGAAGCCAGATGGCTAGTCGACTTATTGTAGCTCATGGGTGAACACCGGTACTCCTTCATCTGACTTGGGGCTTCAACTCTGACTGTGGCGATGAAACCGCTCGTGGTGGAGACCGAAGCATTCGTGTTTGTATTCTAGCCAGCAACGTTCATCTTCCTTGCGTTCTCGGCGCGAGCGTTGATGTCGTGGCGGAGATCCCGCCATAGTCGTCCTCGTACATCCTGGTTGTCGCGGCGGTTGTCATGATGGTGCCTCTGTTGGTCATTACTCGGATTGCCGAGTGATGTATGTCGTGACTTCAAGTGATGCTGACCAGAGCCAGCTGCTCGGCACCGTGCTGAAGCAGATGAAACCGTTGTATCAGAGACCATCTTGTTTGATGGTACGAGAGTGTCTCCAGATTGTTGTCGCTGTTGGCATGCTGCAACGGTGATCATTGTCTTGATCCTTGCGATGGTCAGGGTGGCCTGATGGTCGGCCCGAACTGCAAGGTGTCCAACAATGTGGCAGCGGCCACAACATTCTATTGTGGGGTCATGAAGATGTCATGGTTGCCTACTTGGGTTTGGAGGATCTCTTGTTGAGCAGTCCGTCCAGCCTTACGCAAGTTGTCATTGTGAGCATCGCATTGAGCTTGCAGGCATTGTGCGTCCTCCTCCTATTGTTCACGCAGTCGGCGAGCCTCCTGGTCACGTAGTCAGCGTGCATCTTATGTTGGAGTTGATCCCTTGGATGCCATGAAGACCTCACGTGGTGGAGAAAAGCTTCCCAAGCTGCTGTCCGACTGGGAGTCGTATTCGGAGTAGTTTAGTGGTGTGATGATGACCCCAACCTCCCTGGACTCAATCTCGAGTGGCTCCGGGCCATATCCGAGTTGAATTCCAGAGAATTGAGTCTGCCGCATTAGATTCGAATTGAAGATTGTTGCAGCGTTGTCGAGTCCTGGAAATTGATGATCTCATCTCCCCTAGACCCGATCTCGATCGGCTCGGAGCCGAATCCGAGTCGAATATCAGGAAAGAGAGTTGTCCCAGAACTAGTAGATCTTGGGTGTTGCCGAAGCAGGATGTTGAAAACTGCTGCGGTGTTGAGTAGGCCAACCGATGCAGAGTTGGCTTGGTCTCTGGCCGATCAGGTTGAAACCGAGTCATACAATGTGAGATTGCCGAGATTGTCGGCGACGAAGTTAAGGCTCCCGAATCTGATGGCTTGTTCGGGAGAGTAGTTATGCCATCGGTGATGAGGACATCACTAGCTCGGATATGACCATAGCTACCTTATATATTCATCAACCAAAGGTGCATGCTTTCTACGTAAGATTTACGTGTTACATATTTGAATAGCCATTACTGCACCATGAGTTTTGTGTGTTCTCATTTGTAGAGATACTTGATTTGGGTAAAGGGAAAGAGACCGAGCACAAGGAACACATGGATGATCAAAGAAATTGATTGGGGACCAAACCAAGACCTTACCCAAGTCTACTCCTATATCACCACGTCACTTTTGGTCCATAGAAGGCAAGAGATGAAGTTCTGCACGTTTTGGATTCAGATTCGGGCCTCCTGACAGCATCAACTTCAAACGGACCTAGTCGCTGATCCAGAAGGACTTTCGGGGCTCATGAGTACTTGTTGGAAAGCTTATGGAGTCTACTTTCAGATGGTTTTGGTCCTACATCAAAATTCCTCCTGAGCTGTCCGAAATCGTCGAAACAAGACACATACCTCTTCCAGTCCGAGTCTATTTTGGGCCTTAGGCCTTGTAATTATGTCGTGGGCTAAGCCCAAGGGGTGTGCGCTCTAGGGTTAACCCTAGGACGTCCCAACTCATATATATTCAATAGCCATCATCGTTTAGAGTCGGGTTTTGCTTAGATTATTCTGCCATTGCAGTTTCACCGTCTAGATCGGTTTGTGGAACCCCAACTTCGAGTGTTAAATTATTCATCTGCAATTCAGATTGCGTTCTTCCTTGTTCTTGTGAGTTTTTTCGATTGCTTGCAGGGATAAAACCTTCATGGTGAGGTCGACTATGTGAGAGCATGGTTGATAACAACTAGACGTGTGGGTGTAGCGGTTGCAAGATGACGATCGCTGATCAGAAGCCTCAAAACGTGAATGTCTTCATGTTGCCAAATCGAACCTATCGGAAGATCGGGCATCTAGTCTTGCATCAAGTGGTATCAGATCAATAGGTTGCCCGATAGATATTATCTGTTCCCATCTATCCATCTTTGTTTCTTTTACCTAGAGTCTAGAAAACCCAAAAATTTATTACCACGGTGTTCTTCGTAGTGTTAGGTTCATCCCCTGTCCAAACCCCTTTGTGCCTTTGCAAAATTTATTTTAGTTTCTCTTTGTTGAGTCTATGTCCTAGGTCAAGTTAGTGGTCACTAGTTTAGAGTCGTGTTCGTGGTTCTAGTTCTAGCTGTTGCGTTGCGCGAGAGCCTGCCTTGAGAGATCGAGTTCTACTCGGTTTCGGACTGCCAGCCGCCTTGAGCTTTTAACCCGCTTTTGCAAGCCTTTTTAGATAGGTTGCACGCCACCTTATGTCAATCGCCCTGCATCGCTAGCCTCCTTGTCAGCCCCGCTTGACCTATTGGCACTTATACTCTAGCCGGAGCAATAGGGTTGAGCCGCGAAACCCTAGTTCGCGCTACCTTTCTTGAAACAACCATAACTTTCGCATACGGACTCAAAATCGGGCAAATTTTATATCTGTGGACATCTACAGAAAATTTTACATCCGTGAGTCTCCACCTTTGTCAGGTTCGGCTGATCTAAAATAGCGTAATTTGGCCTGCAAGGCTGAGTTTTTGAGCCCCAAAATTCCTGCATGCTTTTTTGAGCCCCTGCTTGTTTTTCCAGGGCCACTCCGTGCATTATATCGAGTTGCCAATTTTTGTGGTTGCTTCTTATGTACTCCTAGATGAGAAAAAAATCAAAAAAAGGAAGAAAAAGAAGAAAGAAAAAAAAAGATAGAGAGAAGGGGAGAGCATGTGGTTCTCCTCTGTTCTGGTTCTTGTGTATCTATAGCTTGTGTCCTAGTTTCCCTTGTTCCTCACTCTCACTTGCTTATGCTAGTCCTAGGGACGTGTCTCGGTCAGCGATTGTGACAAGTATTTGGGACGCTTATTCAGCTTTGCTATTCTATTATTAATTTTTGCTAATCCTTGCTACCATACTTTTGAGCCTCCTGAGATCCACAAACTTCTTATCAGTACAAATTTGATCCAAGTAATCGCAACACTCACCGCTGTCAATGTCCCACCTCTCTGGTCGTACCACCTGCTTCAATCGGTAAGAATATCATAAGAGTTCAGTAAGACGCTTTTGGTTCCTTGAGAGTGTGTGATTCCACCGTCCACTACCTAGTAGTTGATAGGGATAACGCTATAACGCTTTTATATTGTTTTCTATTTTCTACTAACAGTGGCAGGAATGTGATGACATAGCATAAACTCTATACAACAAGACCTTCAGGCGATAGCTGACAGCACGAAAGGTCTACTTAGTGAATATGAACAATTGAGACGACATCAGCAGCCAGCTACTGTTTCTTCTTGTCTTCCACTAACTATGACAGTTCACACCAAGGACGAAAAGGAGACGAAGAATTTGGATGAGAGTCCTACCATAGCTGCCACATCACCTTCGACAAGTGAAGGTAAGACTGTGTCATCTCCCCCTTCGTATAATGGATTTGGTGCTGAAGCATACATGAGTTGGGAAGTTGCAATTGATAAAATTTTTTCTCATCGTCATATGTGTGATAAATGAAAAATTAAGAATGCTACTAGTGTCTTGACTTCTCATGCTTTAATATGGTGGCAAAATTTAATAACGTCTTCACATGTTAGATTGCCTCAAACTTGGAACGATATGAAAATGCTTATGCGAGAGAAATTTGTTTCTCCATCTCAGAATTTTGTTTACAAAAATAAAGTGTGTCATTTAGAGAAGCAACCCCTTGTTGTCCCTTCTTCTGTGACTAACCTTTTGCAGGATAATGATAGTACTTTGGTACAACGAGTGCTAAGTTCTCAAATGGAGAAAACGGAGCAAAATCAATGCAAGTCTGTTTTGGGCCTTAGGCCTTGTAATTGTGTCGTGGGCTAAGCCCAAGGGGTTTGCGCTCTAGGGTTAACCCTAGGACGTCCCAACTCATATATATTTAGTAGCCGTCATCGTTTAGAGTCGGATTTTGCTTAGATTATTCTACCATTGCAATTTCGCCGTCTAGATCGGTTTGTGGAACCCCAACTTCGAGTGTTAAATTATTCATCTGCAATTCAGATTGCATTCTTCCTTGTTCTTGTGAGTTTCTTCGATTGTTTGCAGGGATAAAACCTTCGTGATGAGGTTGACTACAAGAGAACATGGTTGATAACAACTAGACGTGTGGGTGTAGCGGTTGCGACCTTACGATCGCTGGTCGGAAGCCTCAAAACGTGAACGTCTTCACGTCGCCAAATCAAACCTATCGGAAGATCGAGCACCCAGTCTCGTATCAGTCGGCTCCTATGGTTGGATCCATCGGGCTTGATGACGATGATCTCGATGAAGCCTCTATCTGGCGTGCCAACTGTCGATGTTTTATATCGGCAATAATTATATGGGGCTATTCGTTGGACCTAAACTCGATGGATTCAAAAGGACGCACGAGATTTATACTGGTTCAGGCCCTCGGTATGAGGTAATACCCTACTTCCTGTTATGGTGTATTGCTTTCACAGTATTCTCTGATGAGATTGTCATCTGCCCCAGGGGGCTCCCTACCCCTCCATATATACTGGAGGGATGAGGGTTACAGGGTAGGAAGCCCAGTCGGATATGACCAAGAGCTTTTCTTATCAATACATAGAGTATCCGGCTAGGACTATATCCCTTTCCTTGTCATGCAAGGTAATATGAAGCCGAGTCCTACTCTATCTCCAATTGTAGGGACCGGCCCACCCTCTGTCCGTGTAGCCGTAATGCCTTTCTTGAGGTACCCGGGGCCCATGGCCTCCATACTGGCCCAGCTCACCCTTTCCCTCACTCCTCCTCGGACCGTAGCCCAGCCGGCCCATCCCTCCCTCTCACTTTCTTTTCTTCCCCCCTGATAGGTGGACCCCACCTATCGGGGTCGTCGTTCTCCTCTGGCCGGACCGAGCCCGAGCGTGCCGCCACCCTCCCCGTGAGAAATCCAGCCGCCCTGCCCCTCCTCTCCTCAAATTGGTTGTGGGGAAACCGTTCCCTCTATCCCTACCGCTTTTCCCTCAAAACCAGGAGCGAATCAACTACGGAATTAGGCCAAACTCAAGCTTCTTTCAGAGACCCGCTGCCGCCCATGTTTGTCGCCACCATAGCCGCCATGTCCGCTTTGGCCTCTTCCAATTCGTGGCCCTATAAGTACCGCCGCCCTCCCCTCCACGTGCCGCCACCCTTGCCCTAGCCCTAGCCACCCATAGCACCCTAGCGCTAGTAGATCCCTCCGCCGTTGTCGACTCCAGCCATGCCACGCCGCCGATCAGGTCGTTGCCGCCCCTAGACGTCGCCACTGTCGTGTTCTCTAGGCCAAGCCATGCCTCGTCCGCCACCCCGTAGTTGCCCTTTGCCGTTGGAGCACCGCCGCCGCCGCCAAGGACCCGAAGGTCGCTGCCACCTTTTCTCGTCGCCGGTGGCCAATTCGTCGCTGTTCATCGCCGAGCGACTGCTGGGTGAGTTCGCCTCATAAAGCTCTCCCTCTTGGTGCAAACCGCAACCGCCGCCGTGCCTCGGATCGCCGGCGGGCCTCGCCGCCTGAGCCGCCGCCGTTGCCGGCCTACCACGTTGTCGCCTCGTCAGCTGCCACGCCGACGCCCTGTCCCCCGTGGCCACCAGATGTGCACCATGTGTCGCGCATCCATGCGTCGAGATCGGGATCCATCTGAGCCGTTAGATCTAAATCCATTTAATCCTAGCCGTTGGATCTCGTACACCGATCTCGTGGACTCGGTCTACGGTAGACTCAAACGCAATGACGCAATAAATCCCTTTTTCTCTTTCAAAATTAATTCATTATTGCGTCATTATTGCTTTAATAATTTCTATAAATAGTTTTAATCGGTTTAAACTTCTAAAAATGATAACTAATTCATACGAACTCGGTTTGAGGTTGGTCAAGTCTCTAAATTCTTTAAAAATCAAGATCTATTCATTAAAAATATCCACATGCAATGTTGCTATGTGCTTATGTACTATTTTTGCTTTTTTTGCTATTTACCTATAGTTTCCGACGTTCCAGAAGAGTCAGTTTACACTAAGGAGGGTTCGGAAGACTTTGCAGAGCAGCAAGGCAAGTCACACAGATCCACAACCCTTTGAGCATGTTGATCCTATGATTTAAAATCCCATTTTTATTCAAATATGCATTTATTTTATAATGTCATCGGGAAGGAAAAACCCCTGATCTTTGTTATAGCCATGTTGCTTTGATTACCTGCCTTTGTACCTATGGGACTAATGTGACTAGCTAGCTTAAGTTATTGGTTAGCTAGAATAATTCTAGGTTTTGCTTAGCCCTATTTTGAAATTATAGAATAACTTAAAGGTGGTAATCAAATATGATTTCACATGAAATAATGGTTCTATTGAAGATGGAGGTCGTGTAAGGTTAATTTTAATGGGCAACTAAAATTTGATTAAATGGTAGGTTATGAGCACCAGGTTGGTTTATGTTGCTAGCGGTGCTCATGACAATTAAGGATCGGTTCACGAGCTACTGTTGTAAAGCAATTACCATACTAACCACAAGCCAGCATGGGCAACGGCTAGACTTGTAGTGTAACACGTCCCAGCAGGAGACACCATGGTGTGTTAATTGATAGGTGGTAGTGTCAATAAATCCACAATGGTAGTGCCAATAAGTCCATGTTTGAGAGCCAAGAGTTTCTCTAGCCTAGAGGTTGGGCCACCTCTATTGGGGACTTGGCCGGTGGTCATTCTGTTGGGCATGTTATGCAAAGAGTCCTATCACAACTCCTTTCTGAGGTATCGTGGTGGTGCCAAGGCGCATGGTAACATATTGTGGGGTTGTGTCTTGTGGGTAAAGTTGTACACCTCTGGCCAGAGTAAAACTATTCGAATAGTCATGCCCGCAGTTATGGGCGAGCCTAATGATGTTTTTGTGATTAGTCTCATTTGTTAATTAATTGTTAAAATGTGATATGAGACACCAGGTTGGGATGGTTTGGGCCTGTGTAGCCAGGTGGGCTGTACAGTGTTGATTTAATAATTGCTCTACTATTTTATTACTCTCTTAAATGTTCACTTAAATGCTATTTATGCAAATTTAGCCCTATATGCCATCCTTTGTTATCTTGTGCACTTGCATACTTGCTGTGTGGCTTGTTGACTATTCCATGTACTCATCTTGCAATACCCAATCATCAGAAGAAGAGCTCTACAGTGATGGTGAAGATCTGGAGGACTAGGCTATGTTCGTGTCAAGTTTGCCTGTGGAGTTTGGAGTCGTCGTCTTCGCTAGTTATTTCCGTTGCTTAGACTTTTATTTGGTTGAGAGGTTCCATCTGCCTTTGTAATAATTATACAATCATCATTTTATTAATTAAATACTTGTACTTTGTTATCAACTTTGTTATTGTGTGCCTCGGCTGATTCTTGGATGAGGGTTAAACACACATGTAAGCGTTTGGAATTTTAGATGGAAATTCCGAGCATGACAAGTTGGTAACAGAGCCTCCTTGACCTTAGGACCAGCCAAATGGTAACCCATAGAAGCCCTCTAAGATTTTTGGTAGAACTGCTCTTTCCCCTTTCTCTTCAAAAAAAAAACAAATCCATTACTCAAATTTCTGTTGGCCATAAAGAAAAAAATATTTCCAGTTATCTTTCTTCCTCGGTTTATTTCCAAATTTTTTTTACCCTTTCTATTTTATTTCTTTCGGTTCTATTTGAAGCTAAACTTGTTTTAATTAATCAAAATTTTTGCCTCTCATCACATTCCATAGATGTTGAATCGTGAGCCCGTGCATCTGTTTGGAGTAGGAGGTTTCGTCAAGGAGCTACGAGACATGGCTTTTGCCATAGGATTCAACCTAGCCCCCGAGTACCGGCAAGTCACTCATAATTCGGTCGAAGAAAAGTACCGTGTTCGGTTGACAATTTCAAGTGACTATGAAGGAGTCCCATCCATGATCTTTGGAGCCGGAGGAAGGAACTTCGAGCACACATGTCAATAGGTGGCATTGGAGGCCATTGGAGAACTTCGCCACCGCTATGCTGTTCGCTTGAGGAACACTGCTTATCGTTACCATCCACTCAGGACCCACAATGATGAGTATAGCAATTATCAGTGCCCAGAGGCAAAGAATAGTGCTACCACGCAACGCTTGGTGAGGATGCTAAGTGCCATGGACAATGCTCATGCTGATGTTGTGATAGCAGCTCCTGATTGAGAAAACGAGAACCACACCAAGATCTACAGGCTGCAAAACCAAGTGGATCGCCTGAAGAGGGAACTGGCACTGGCCAAAGGATAGGCACCCCCTGGAGGAGCCAAGATCCGCACCACTTCAAGGAAGAGAGTTCGCCTTCCACGGATTCAGCTCGCGTCTAGGACCCGCTTGCTCAATGAGCAGGTCACACTCAGAGTAGTTCCACCCGTGGCTTATGCTGATAATGCAGAAGAAGAAGACCCGGAGGAGTCGGAAGCTAGCACCCCTTCAGAAAGGTTAGGAGATAGTGGAACTCGTACCCGTTCTGAAGTGGAGTGGGGTGATACCCAAGAGGATGAAGAGGAATCTGAGCACAATTTTGACGCAAGACGAAGCCCTTCGCCCCATTAAGTTGTACCCTAGTAGAAGTTCACCCTACAGTGTTGTATTAGCCGTTGTGTGCTTAGGTGATACTTGTGTGTGTGTGGGTTTAGATGGCAGTTTATGTCAAAGGGTGGTGATGTAACTGCTTTAGTTAGGTGTTTCCTGTTGGTGTGGTGTGGGTCTTAAGCAACATAAATGTTAATCATTCAGTTCAGATCAATAAAAGTGGAAGTTTAAGTAAATTGTACCTATCCTAAGGGTTCTTTTCTGCTTCTCGCCTGTTCTAATCCCTACAGATGGTGAACACCTGCAATGGAGGTGGCTAGGACACTAACATTGGGACAAACAATAATCGGTGAGGCGCACCCAATGGACCGCCGCCTCCCGATGACAACCTCACTATCACCCAAGTGCTCGCCAATCAAACGCAGCTCATGAACATGATTCTTTAGCAAATGCAGAACTAGCAGCACCAGGCGCCACAGCAACAGATGCCCCCACCACCTTAGAACAAGCTTGTAGAGCTCTTGAGGGTGAGGCATCCCACTTTCTCTATCACAACCAACCTAGTGGAAGCAGGGGATTGGTTGCATGCTATTGAGAAGAAGCTTGATCTTCTTCAATGCACGGACCAGGAGAAGGTCTCCTTCGCTTCTCATTAGTTGCATGGCCTTGTGTCGGAGTGGTGGGACCACTTTCGAGCTAACAGAGCTGAAGGCTAGCCCATTACTTGGGTTGAATTCTCAGCAGCTTTCAAGAAGACGCACATTCTTGCGTGGGTAGTGGCCCTAAAGAAGTGGGAGTTCAGGGCACTAAAGCAAGGGAATAGTTCAGTGATCGAGTTCCTCTATGAGTTCAACCGTGCCCATTACGCACCAGAAGATGTTAGCACAGATGCTGAACGACAGAAGAAATTTCTGGATGGATTGAATGATGAACTTTCCGTCCAATTGATCTTAGGGGATTACTCAGACTTTTAGAAGCTCGTCGACAAGGCCATCTGGCAGGAAGATAAACACAATCGGATGGAGCAGAGGAAGCGCAAGATTGCCAGTATGCGAGCACAAAAGTCTAGTAGCCAGAGGCCGGGTGTGGCGGGGCCCCCTCAGACTCATCCGGGAGGATCATCGGCTGCACCCCGTCCCCAATGCCAGTTCTACAACAACAACACTGGCGGTGGTGTAGTGGCCAATCATCCTTTCCCTCGCCTGGCTGCTATACCATCACAGAACTAGCCGGTCAAGAAGGAACAAGGAGGCAAGACTTTGGTGTGTTACAATTGTAATGAGCCAGGGCATTTCTCTAACGAATGCCTGAAGCCCAAGCGTCAAGGACCCAGACCAGCCGCACTAGGACAAAGCAACTCCAACATGCCCAAGACTCGGGTCAATCATGTTACAACCAAGGAAGCCCAAGTCGCTCCAGATGTGGTCCTGGGTATGTTCCCTATTAACTCAGTTCTTGCCACAATACCTTTTGATTCTGGTGCTACCCATTCGTTCTTATCTGAGAATTTTGCTGGAAAGAATGGGATAAGGGTAGAAAAGTTGGCTAACCCAATGATGATATGCACTCCTAGCAATCAAATGGCCTCCACCCTTTTTATCCCTTCTGTTACCATAGATATCCAAGGGGTTCCATTCCTAGCCAACTTGATTCTGTTAGAATCCAGAGACCTAGATGTCATCTTAGGGATGGACTGGTTGACTAGACATAGAGGAATGATAAACTATGCTACCAGGGAAGTCACCCTAACCAGTAACCTTGGACAGAAGGTGATGTTCCGTACCCCGTCAGTCGAAATCCCAAAAGTGATCATCAACTAGGCTACCTTAGAAGAAATCTCGGTGGTGAGGGACTACCCGGATGTGTTTCCTAATGATCTGCTGGGCATGCCGCCTAAAAGAGATATAGAGTTCCAAATAGATCTGGTACCTGGAACTGCCCCCATCCACAAGAGACCTTACAGAATGACAGCTAATGAGTTAGCGGAAGTAAAAAAGTAGGTGGAAGATTTGGAGTGGAAGGGATTCATCTGGCCAAGCACTTCGCCGTGGGGAGCAGTAGTTATCTTTGTAGAAAAGAAGGATCATACCCAACGGATGTGTGTGGACTACTGAGCATTGAATGATGTCACCATCAAGAATAAGTACCCGCTGCCCAGGATTGATGATCTGTTTGACCAGTTGGAAGGGGACATGGTATTCTCCAAGATAGATTTCCGTTTTGGATATCATCAACTAAGGATCCGAGAGGAGGATATACCCATGACAGCTTTTACCACTCGCTATGGGCTGTAGGAGTGTACGGTCATGTCTTTAGGGCTTACTAACGCCCTAGCTTTCTTCATGAACTTGATAAACAAGGTGTTTATGGAGTACCTGGATAAGTTTGTGGTGGTCTTCATTGATGACATCCTCGTCTACTCCAAGACTAAGGAAGAGCATGAGCGCCACCTTCGGTTGGTATTGGAGAAATTGCGAGAGCATCAGCTATATGCTAAGTTCAGTAAATGTGACTTTTGGTTGTCAGAAGTAAAGTTCCTTGGTCATGTCCTCTCTGCTGGATGTGTTGTAGTGGACCTGGCCAATGTGGAGTCAGTCACCAAATGGAAACAACCCAAGATAGTTTTAGAAATCTGGAGTTTCCTTGGTCTGGCGGGATATTACCGTAGGTTCATAAAGAACTTCTCGAAGATTGCCAAGCCAATGACTTAGCTGCTATAGAAGGACGTCAAATTCCAGTAGTCACCTGGGTGTGAGCAGAGTTTTGAAGAATTGAAGAAGCATCTGGTATCTGCACCGGTGTTAACTTTACCCAATCCCCGGGAGGATTTCCAAGTCTACTTTGATGCATCCCGACAAGGTTTAGGATGTGTTCTGATGCAGGACGGAAGGGTGGTCACTTATGTGTCTCGCCAGTTGCGGCCACATGAGAAAAACAACCCTACCCATGATCTGGAATTGGCTGCAGTAGTTCATGCATTGAAGATATGGCGTCATTACCTTATTGGTAACCGTACGGAGATGTACACTGATCACAAGAGTTTGAAGTATATCTTCACTCAGCCAAACCTTAACCTACGCCAGCGAAGATGGTTGGAGTTAATCAAAGATTATGACATTGGAATCCACTATCATCCAGGAAAGGCCAACGTTGTGGCAGATGCTCTCAGTAGAAAGAGTTATTGCAATGCTTTAGAAGGATGACAGTTGCCTTGGGAGTTATGTGCAGAATTTGAGCGGTTAAGTTTGGGGATTGTCAAGAAGGGTTCCGTAGCAGCAATGGAGGCACGTCCCATGCTCATAGGTCAAGTTAGAGAGGCCCAGATCAATGATTGCAACATCTAGGAGATCAAGAAGAACATGAGAAGAGGAAAGGCTAGTGGAATCTCTGAAGAAGAACAAGGGACAGTATGGTTGGGAGAACGGATATGTGTGCCAGATAATAA
The DNA here is from genome assembly GCA_003991445.1 of Oryza meyeriana var. granulata. NCBI lineage: Eukaryota > Viridiplantae > Streptophyta > Magnoliopsida > Poales > Poaceae > Oryza > Oryza meyeriana. The sequence goes on along the minus strand of RYFJ01002783.1, from coordinate 148,597 downwards.
GGAATTGAAAGATATTATCATGAAAGAAGCTCACGATACCTAGTATTCTATCCATCCCGATAGCACTAAGATGTACCAAGATCTTAAGGAAAAATTTTGGTGGGCCAGTATGAGACGAGAGATAGCTGAATACGTTGCTGTCTATGACGTGTGCCAACGAGTGAAGGCAGAACATCAGAGACTAGCAGGATTGTTGCAACCACTGAAGGTACTCAAGTGGAAATGGGAAGAAATAGGAATGGATTTTATCACCGGATTGCCTAAGACTTCTTTGGGTTATGACTCTATTTGGGTAGTGGTCGATAGGCTTACCAAGGTGGCTCACTTCATTACAGTTAAGACCACTTACTCTGGCAGCTAGTTAGCAGAATTATATATGGCAAGAATAGTGTGTCTACATGGTGTACCTAAGAAGATCATATCAGATAGAGGTAGTCAATCCACCTCAAAGTTCTAGTAGAAACTCTAGGAGGAGATGGGTACCCGTTTAAACTTTTGTACTGCTTATCACCCGCAAACGGACGGTCAGACCAAACGTGTTAATGAGATCCTAGAAGACATGTTAAGAGCTTGTGCCCATGACTTCGGTGGGAGTTGGGACAAGAGCTTGTCTTATGCAGCGTTTTCCTATAACAATAGTTATCAGGCCAGTCTCCAGATGGTTCCGTATGAAGCCTTATACGGTCGAAAGTGTCGCACCCCGCTCCTGTGGGATCAAACGGGAGAACATCAAGTTTTTGGGACTGACATTTTGAGGGAAGCTGAGGAGAAGGTGAAAATTATACAAGAAAGATTACGAGTGGCACAATCCCGTTAGAAGAGCTATGCTGATAATGGTCGAAGGGATCTGAGTTTTGAAGAAGGAGATTATGTGTACCTTCGAGTCATGCCACTACAGGGCGTTCATCGTTTTCAAACCAAGGGAAAGTTGGCACCATGCTTTGTGGGACCGTATGATATTCTGAGTCAGAAGGGTGAGGTCGCATACCAGTTGGAGTTACCCCAGACTATGGCAGGGATCCATGATGTGTTCCACGTCTCACAGTTAAAGAAATGCCTCCGGGTGTCTATAGAGGAAGCTGACCTAGAGCAAATCGAGATCCAGGAAGATCTGACTTACGTGGAGAACTAGTGAAAGGAGAACCAGAAATCAAGTAACCCATTTTTGCAAGGTTCAGTGGAGCAACCATTCTGAGGATGAAGCTAATTGGGAACGTGAGGACGAGTTAAAGTCTGCCCATCTGGACCTCTTCGCCAGCTCATCCAAGACGAGATTCTGTTTAAGGGAGGGTAGGTTTGTCACACCCTAAAAATCATTTAATAAATTATATATGTGAAAATACAATTTCTAGAGATTATTTAAAAGCTTAAAGAAGAGATTAATAAAAATCCCTAATAAATTCCAATATAGAAATGGGCCAGATAAAATTTTGTTAAATACTTCTTTAATTCTTGTGCTTTGTCGATGCTTTATATCGGCAATAATTATATGGGGGTACTCATGAGACCTAAATTTGATGGATTGTAAAGGAACACAAGACGAATTTATCCTGGTTCAGGCCCTCAAGGTGAGGTAATACCCTATTTCCAGCTGTTGTGTATTGCCTTTGAGGTTGATTGCGTGTATATCGATCTGATGATCTCTCTTGCCCTAGGGGGCTCCTTGCCTCCTCTTATATACCGAAGAGGCAAGGTTACAAGGTAGGAATCCCAGTTGGACTCAACCAAGGGATTTCTTTTTAGGAACACAACGTACCTAGCTAGGACTATGTCCCTTTCCATGTCATGCAAGGTAATATACACTGAGTCCCACCATATCCCTAATTACATGATCAGGCCCATCCTCTATCTGAGCGGCCACAATGTGTTCCATGAGGTACCCAGGGCCCATGGCCTCCACAGTAGCCCCTGAGACCTTCATAGTTGAGTCACAGCCGACATCGAGTGCTTATACTCCATGGTGAAGACTTCCCGAGTGCATTGCTCCCGAGTACTCTTTGTCCGAGTACCTCTTCTCCAAGTCCTGCTTCATGTCAGCTGGCAACGAGGCTATGAAAGGCTTCATAGAAAAAGTTGAATAGTGTGCGCCGAGTAGGTGCACCTATTAGGTGTAGCCCCCGACTTTGTGCTTAATTGTGAAACAATTAAACATAAAGTTAGAGATCTTTAACCTTTAAATCTTTCTCGAGTGATATATTTCTCAAGATTTAGATTCTTTAGCATCATATTAGCTGGAAATACTTTTGCTCAATAGCAATTTGGCTAAGCATGTAAGCTGAGTACCACTTTATGGATTTTGACCCAATATGTGGTTAGGTGTTCTTGAGAGATACCTACATCTCTAATTTTATTGAAGACCAGTTATTGATCTTTGTTAGGATATATCCTCAATACCTGTTAAATAATCCAGATATCTAAACACACGTGTTCAGCAATTATGCTTAACATGAAGCATATCTGATTATTATAATCGGTTCCTGTAAAATAGCATCTGCACTGTGATTTTAACACAGCCAGCCGTCGACCCAATAGGACATGCTATTTAGAAACTCATATCTTATGGCCCATTACTGAGCAGACCGGCCCAGACCAACTACCCAGCTCAGGCCTATAAATCAGAGGGGAGAGAGGAAAGATTCCCCTTTCTCCCCCGAATCGCCAAACGCTTCAGCTTCCAGAAAACGTGCCAAACCTCACGCTCTCCGCTCCGCCTAGGGTTTTCAATAGCTCAAGCTTCCCTCCAGAAATCCACGGAGATTTCCTTCCCTGCGTTGATTCCCATCATCCAGAAGCTTTTTCTCTTAGATCCGCACTCCGAATGTGCCAAGAGCTCCATTTGAGATCCCCAATATGACGTCTGGGTCGTGGCCAGCATCGACAACTTGCTTGTCGAAGCTAGGTCATCTAGAGTAGAAGAAATGCCTCCAACCAAAGGCACTCATTAGCTGGTGTGCCTCTGCTGGTGAGTCGATCCCCTCTCCAAGCCCCCATGAACTCGTGGTTTTTGCATCTTTCTTAAACCACGGATTCTCTCTTCCCGCTTCTGATTTCCTCCGCGGTCTTCTCGATTATTATAAGATCGAGCTCATCCACCTCAATCTCAATTCCATTCTTCAAATCTCCATCTTTGTGACTCTCTGCGAAGCCTTCCTAGGGATCGATGCCCATTTCAATCTTTTCCGCTTCGTCTTCCATGTCAAGCCTTAGCCCTCTAAATCCAAAATCCAAGTGATAGGGGGAGCAGGCCTTCAACTCCGTAATTAGATGAATAAGGCCTACTTGCGTGTTCCCCTGAATACCTCACTGAAGGGATGGCACCAGGAGTGGTTTTACTGCTCTAATCTTGAGCCCTCCTTGCCGCCCTTCTCCGAAAATCCCCCACGTTATTGGAGAGCTAGACTGCTCTGCCATCCCATGCAGAGATGGTCCAGGTGCAGCTGCTGTTGGAGAAAAACAATGCCCTGAAGAACACGGGGCTAATCGGGACATGGGTTGCGCAAGCCTTCTAGAATTGGCGAATTCAACCCCTGAAGGCCAAGATCCACCTCGGCTATGATTACCAGGGGAAGAATGACCCAACTCGGGAGTGCTCCGACTTTGTCGACAAGGAAGTCGTCATCGACACCTTGCTCGGCTACTTTGTCAGCGGAGTCCTTGAGACTTTGGACACTGAGAGGGCCCCCAAGCCATACTGCCAAGACAGGCCCCGGCCGGTGGTAATGCCTTGTGTACTAATTATCTTGATATTTGTCTGCAATGGTTGATATGAACATAGTCTGATTGAATCTGCCCTGATGCATAATGCTTGTAGGAGTATGCTGAGTTCTCCTCAAACCCTCCTAGCCAGTTAGCTAGGGAGTCTAGGAAGCGGCCGGCCAGCCCCTCAATGGCTCAACCCAGCCCCAAGAGGGCTAGGAAACAATCCATAAAGGACCAGGCCAAGAAAAAAGGAATACCGAGTAAGGCATCAGGTGGTCCAATGATTAAAGTCCCCCACAGCACAGCCCCCATACCAACCAGCCCTAGGACCGTACCGCCAATATCTCCTTCACCCTAGTCGGCCGCACCTAGTGTGGTGCTGACTGGGCCAAGTCCTACACCATCTACTGCCGCGCCTCCGAGCCCGACAATAGGCGGTGCATTGCCGCCGAGTAGGCCTTCGGGCCCCTCGCCTACTACCTCCACCTCTGGTGCACAGGGGTGGAGATTCAAGACTTCCAAAAGGTATAGAATCCTCAATCTTTGGAAAATTTTGAGTTGTCTTGCAATATCTTCATTGAAGCATAATCTTGCGGGAAGCCAAGTGACGTTGATCCCAAAGGGACAGTGCCACTGACTCCCATTGCCATCTCTGTCCCGACTGAGGCTGAGCCTGCAGAGCCCCGACCCGAGCCGAATGCTGTCCCAACCCCCGATGTTGAGACAACCCACTCGGCCAGGCCACCAACGTCGCCCAGTCGGGACACCGCAGTTGAAGTCCCAATCGCCGAGCCCATCGAAGAGCCAACACCACTAGTAGATCCAAGACCAAGAACTCCTTCTCCTCCGTTATCATCGTCTTCAGAAGACAATGACCTCCTCAGGATCAAAGCCCCTCCGCCAAACTTCCCCCAGGTGTTCTATTGGGTCACCCCGGAAGGAGACGAACAAACCTTCAAGCTGAACAAGGAGGTTGCCTAGAGGGAGCGAGTCAAGCTGATGGAGGCCGCTATCTTAGCTTCAAGGAGCGTCCAGGTATGCAATTCGACTGGCTGTGTTTGCAACTTCAAACTGTTTAGCTGATCTTGAATCTTCTGCAATCGTAACTCATCTTGCCTGATAATCGTTTGACTCATGCAGCAAGTTGTTGAGCGATCTGAGAAGATAGGTAAGGTTCTTTCCCAACTCTCTTCTTAGCTTGCTCAACTCAACCAGCTCTAGGTCACCAAGGACGAGCTAGAGAGGACTAGCAAAGAGAGGGAAGGCTGGCTAAAGGACTTGGTGAACAAGCTCCGGGACGAGAATTGGGAGAAAATAGGGACAATCAGAGGTATGTTTCCCTTTTGCCCGAGTAGCCCCAATCATCCTTTCTATGTTTCTAATCTTTAACCTTGTTTGGCTGTAGCTGTAGAGACAAATCTAAATAATCAGTCCCTTGAATCGAACGCCTGAATAAGGGTTGAAAGAGCTTGAGAAGGCGAAGTCCAAGATCGACACCGAGTAAGCGAGTAAGTTGCATATCTGTTCTTGCACTCTGCCGGACTAGATGTCTAGATTTGCTTATGTTCCTCTTCTGTGTGAGCAACCTTCAAGGCCAATTCGCAGATTCAATTTGGTACCTTTGTTGCGGAGATAAAGGTGATAAAGGAATCGTGGAATATCATAGTGGATTCCGTGAAGACTTTATTAGACATCATGCAGCTAGGTCTTGCTAGATCCAGCCCCACTCCTATCTCCCAGGTGGCACAATGTCTTGAAGAGGCTCCAGCCCTCTTGAAGGAATATGCTACTGAGCACGCCACCGTGGGTATCGCCTAAGCACTAGCCATGACGAAGTCTCTCTACCCCCAGATAGATATTGAGGCAGTCGAAGAAGGTTTTGCTGAGGGCACCACTCCAAAGGAGGGCTTGGAACTGATTAGCCAGGTTAGGCCTACCGGTCGGGCAATCATTAAAGATCTGCCATTGTAATTATGAACTTTTAAGTAGTCGGTGTTTGAGGAAAACAAAAGACAATGTGTAAATATTGTAAATGCTTTTGGTGTTTGTTGTTATATCTTACCGAGTATGTGATCTTATCTTAGCCATCATTAGTTTTATCCGACTAGCTGGTTTATGCCGAGTGAATTGAGATCAACTTTAATAGGCGTTCACCCCATGGGACTATACTCGGAAAAACTTAGCATAATCATTATAAAACTTCATGACCTAGATAAAATAGACTCAAACTTTATTAATAACAGAAGACATGTTATCCTTATGTAGCCCCCGACTCACTACTCGGTTGAAACAATCGGCGTAGTGAGTCAGAGTAAGAAACTTTATTTATTTATATATGAAATGAATACAATACTCAGGTATAGAAAGACATAGCTATTCTATGCTCCATGAGTTGTTGAGCAGGACGCCATCTTCAGTCTTTAGTCGGTAGGCACCTGGACATGTCACCTCAGCGATAATGAACGGCCCCTCCCATAAGGGAGATAGTTTGTGCCTGTCTTTGGTGGTTTGGATTTTTCACCCATCGAAAAGGCATGGCCATAGACATTATGACTGTGATAACGACGCAGGCCTTGAAGATATCTTGCCGACTGGATAGTTGCAAAATCTCTTGCTTCTTCCAACTGATCTAGCTCGACTAGTCGGCCATCACTGGACTTGTCTTCTGAGTCGGCCCGAATTCGTGGAGAGCTGAACTCCAACTCGGTTGGTAGTACGGCCTCGAAACCATAGACTAGAAAGAAAGGGGATTGCCCTGTTGCCTGACTAATCGTGGTTTGTAGAGACCAGAGAACGGATGGAAGCTCCGGACCCACCGCCCTGCGTATGGTTATAGTCGGTCAAACACTCTAGTCTTGATACCTTGTAGGACCATGCCATTTGTACGCTCGACCTGCTCGTTGCTCCGTGGGTGTGCTACAGAAGCATAACTGATCTTGATGCCGAAGTCGTCACAGAAATATTGAAATATGCCACCAGTAAACTGAGTGCTGTTGTCCGTTATAATGCGATTGGAGACTCCAAATCAGTATATAATACTCATGATGAAGTCTTTTGCCTTGGCCGCTGTGATGGTAACAACGGGTTTTGCCTCAATCCACTTTGTGAACTTGTCTACTGCGACAAACAAGTGTGTGAACCCTCCTGGTGCTTTCTTGAATGGCCCAACCATGTCAAGCCCCCAAACTGCAAAGGGCCAAGAAATTGGGATTGTCTGTAGTCCCTGAGCTGGTAGATGTGTTTGCTGAGCAAAGAACTGGCAGCCCTCGCATGTCCAAACTATGTCTTTGGCGTCAATAACTGCAGTTGGCCAGAAGAATCCTTGCCTATAAGCCTTTCCGACTAACGTCCTTGATGCAGCGTGGTTGCCACAGATGCCCGAGTGGATGGACTGCAGAATTTGCTTGCCCTCATCGGATGTGACGCATCACATGAGGACTCTGAATGCATTTCGACGATAAAGGTCTTCACTGACTACTAGAAAACATTTGCTTCGACATTTGATTCGCTTGGCTTCACTATGATCTTCTGGGAGCTTGTCTTCTAGTAAGAATTGGATGATTGGGGTCCGCCAACCTTGAGAGATGATTAACACTTCCCTTGGTTCCGAGGTAGGTTCAGCCCCTGACTGCTCTGGGAGAGACTTGTTCTTGACTGATGGCTCCAGCAACTGCTCGACAAAAATTCCAGTCGGGACCACTTCTTGCTTGGATCCCATGTTGGCTAATTTCCAGCCGTCAAACTTATTCTCCATCTTTCGTACTTCCTAACAATATGCCGCCATGTTGTCGTCCAGACACGTCTAGTCTTTCATAACTTGGTTTACCACGAGTTGGGAATCCCCGGGGACCAACGGTCGGCGGATACCGAGTGATATGGCGATGCGGAGCCCATGGATAAGTGCCTCGCACTCGATGACATTGTGAGACACTAGAAAATGTATTTGAAGGACATATTTGAGTTTTTCACCAGTAGGTGACATCAGAACGATGCCAGCCCCTGCTCCACCGATCCGTAGAGAACCGTCAAAGTACATCATCCAATAATTTAGCTTGTATGTTGTTGTAGCTGTCTAAAATTCTGTCCATTCGGCCACAAAGTCGGCAAGTGCTTGGGACTTGATTACTGTCCGTGGTTGGAAGACAATATCAAACGCCATCAACTCAAGCACCCATTTAGCGATTCTACCAGTGGCTTCATGATTGTGTAGGACGTCCCTGAGTGGATACGATGCGACGATTATAACTTGATGCAATTGAAAATAGTGCACCAAGTTCCGGACAGTTATAAGCAAACCATATAGCAGCTTCTAGACTTGGGGATATCTCATCTTGGATTCACCTAGGACTTCGCTAACAAACTAAACTGGCCTTTGAATTTTTTGTATATGCCCTGGCTCTGCCCGCTCAACTACCAACACCGTGCTGACTACCTAGGTAGATGCCGCCAGATATAGCATGAGTGGTTCCTGGGGCATCGGTGACGCCAACACGGATGGTGATATGAGGAACTTCTTGAAGTCTTCAAAGGCTTGTTGGGCTTCTGGCGTCCATTGAAAATTGTCGACTTTCTTTAGTAGTTTGAAAAAGGGCATACCCTGTTCGCCAAGTAAGAAAACGAATCGGCTGAGTGCCGCCATGCAGCCGGTCAGCTTCTGTACATCCTTCTGGCTAGTTGGGGCTCCATGTTCATTATTGTGTTTATTTTCTATGGATTTGCCTCAATGCCGCATTGTGAGATGATGAAGCCAAGTAGCTTTCCCAAGTTACACAGAAGATGCACTTTTCCTGGTTTAGCTTCATCTTGAATCTTTGAAGGCTTTGGAAAGTTTCTTCTAATCCAGCGATGAGGTCCTCCTTGACTTTGGTCTTGATCTCCATGTCATCGACATATGCCTCCATGTTGCGCCTGAGTTGAGTGTGAAGACACCGCTCGATAGCACGTTGATACGTTGCTCCAGCGTTTTTTAACCCGAACGGCATAGTGACATAGTAATATACCCCAAATGGCATGATAAAAGAAGTTTTTAGGTAGTCCTCCTCCTTTAAGTTGATTTGATGGTATCCCGAGTAACAGTCAAGAAAACTGAGTAATTTACATCTTGTAGTTGAATCGACCACTTGATCGATTCTTGGTAGACCAAATGGATCTTTGGGACATGCCTTATTTAAGTCAGTATAGTCGACGCACATGCGCCATTTACCGTTCTTCTTCCAGACCAGAACTGGGTTTGCCAGCCTATCCGGGTGGTAGACCTCTTTGATGAACCCAGCTGCTAGGAGCTTGGTTATCTCCTCCTGAATAGCATCTTTGCGGTCTTGTGCGAAGCGCCGCTGTCATTGCTTGACTGGTTTGGCATTCGGCTTGACGTTTAGGGAATGCTCGATCACCTCCCTTGGTACACCAAGCATGTCGAAAGGCTTCCAAGCAAATATATCCCTGTTCGCCTGGAGGAAGGTGACGAGCTCGACTTCCTATTTGGGGTCAAGTCTGGTCCCGACAAGTGTAGTCTTGGTGGGGTCGAAAAGGTCTAGAGGGATCTTCTTCGTTTCCAAGTCCACTGAAATTCCTGACTTGGCCACTTTCTTCGCCGGGACTTTGGTCGTCCTCGCCTGTAGTTGTTGCCACTAGTCGGATGTTGCTTCGTCCGACTACTGCTTCATGAGACTGGGCCAGCTCGTAGCTTTCCTTATCACAGGTGAAGGCTTACTTAGCGTCGCTGCGTAGAGAAAGTACTCCTGCTGGCCTGAGCATCTTGAGCATCATGTATGTATAGTACGGTAATGCCATGAACTTGGCGAGTGCAGGCCATCCGAGTATGGCATGATACGCAGTCTCGAAGTCGGCCACCTCGGAGCAGATGTTTTCCGTGTGGAAATTTTCCCACGTGCTGAATGTTACTGGCAAAGTGATCTATCTGAGTGGGGTTGAAGAGAGGCCAGGGATTACCCCGTGGAAACGAGCTGTACTCGGCCCCAGCTCAGACCATGATATCTTCATCTCGTCGAGTGTCTTGGCGAACAAGATGTTGAGTGCGCTTTCTCTATCGATGAGAACCTTCTTCAGTTTAATGCTTCTGATGACCGCGTCTAGTGATGAGGACATCACTAGCTCGGATATGACCATAGCTACCTTATGTATTCATCAACCAAGGGTACATGCTTTCTACGTAAGATTTACGTGTTATATATTTGAACAGTCGTTACTGCACCATGAGTTTTGTGTGTTCCCGTTTGCAGAGATACTTGCTTGGGTGAAGGGAAAGAGACCAAGCGCAAGGAACGCATGGATGATCAAAGAAGTTGATTGGGGACCAAACCAAGACCTTACCCAAGTCTACTCCTACATCACCATGTCACTTTTGGTCCATAGAAGGCAAGAGATGATGTTCTGCACGTTTTGGATTCGGATTCAGGCCTCCTGACAGCATCAACTTCAAACGGACCTAGTCGCTGATCTAGAAGGACTTTCGGGGTCCATGAGTACTTGTGGAACCCTACTTCGAGTGTTAAATTATTCATCTGCAATTCAGATTGCATTCTTCCTTGTTCTTGTGAGTTTCTTCGATTGCTTGCAGGGATAAAACCTTTGTGGTGAGGTCGACTATGTGAGAGCGTGGTTGATAACAACTAGACGTGTGGGTGTAGCGGTTGCGAGGTGACGATCGCTGATCGGAAGCCTCAAAACGTGAACGTCTTCATGTCGCCAAATCGAACCTATCGGAAGATCGGGCACCTAGTCTTGCATCAAGTGGTATCAAAGCACAGGTTGCCTGATAGGTATTATTTGTTCCCCATCTATCCATCTTTGTTTCTTTTACCTAGAGTCCAGAAAAACCAAACAAAAAAAAGTATCGTATTCATTGTAGTCCTTGTTTCCCGCTGTCCAAACCCCTTTGTGCCTTCGCAAGTTTAATTTCAGCTTTGCTTTGTTGAGTTTGAGTCCTAGATCAGGTCTGGTCGCTAGTTTAGAGTCGCGTTCATGGTATCTAGTTCGAGCAGTTGCGTTGCGCGAGAGCCTACCTTGAGAGATCGGGTTCTACTCGGTTTCGTTTTGCAACCGCCTTGTGCTAATAACCCACTTCGCAAGCCGTATAGATAGGCCGCAAGCCACCTTGTGTCAATCGCCCTGCATTGCTAGCCTCCTTGTCAGCCCCGCTTGACCTATTGGCATTGATACTCTAGCCGGAGCAATAGGGTTGAGCCGCAAAACCCTAGTTCACTCTACCTTTCTAAAAACAGCAATAACTTTCACATACGGACTCGGAATTGGGCAAATAAGTAGTCTGCGGACATCTATAGAAAATTTCCCAGAAGGTTCTGCCCTGCTTTGCTGGGTTTGTCCGAAAAGTTTTTGCGAAATCCGGCTGGGAAAATTGAGTTTTCGAGATCCAAAATTCCAACACGAGTTTTAAAACATGCTCACAAATCTCTCTAGGCCACATCTTACATTGGCTTGAGCTGCTCCTTCCTGAGGTTTTACTGTTTTTAAGTTCCTAGTTGAGAAAAAAAGGAAAGAAAAAAAGAGAGATCAAGTAAAAAAAGAAAGTGATAAGCAAAAGGGAACAAAAGAAGTGTGCAGACTTGCTAAGAGAGAGCTGTTTTCAGTTAGCAGTCTTGCTGATCTTTCGAGATATTTGAGAGACTTGGTGAGAGAGAGCTATCCTAAGTCCTTTGTTTCTTACTCTTGCTTGTTAGGCTGGTTCTAGGAACGTGTCTCGGCCAGCGACTGCTACAAGTATTTGGGACACTTATTCAGCTTTGCTATTCTGTTATTAATTTTTGCTAATCCTTGCTACCATACTTTTGAGCCTCCCGAGATCCACAAACTTCTTATCAGTACAGATTTGATCCGAGTAATCGCAACACTCACCGTTGTCAACGTCCCACCACTCCGGTCGTACCACCTGCTTCAATCGGTAAGAATATCATAAGAGTTCGGTAAGAAGCTTTTGGTTGCTTGAGAGTGTGTGATTCCACAGTCCACTACCTAGTAGTTGATAGGGATAATGCTTTTGTGTTGTTTTCTGTTTTCTACTAACAGTGGTAGGAATGTGATGACATAGCATGAACTCTATACAACAAGACCTTCAGGCGATACCTGAGAGCACAAAAGGTCTCCTTAGTGAATATGAGAAATTGAGACGACATCAGCAGCGAACTACTGTTTCTTCTTGTCTTCCACTAATTATGACAGTTCACACCAAGGACGAAAAGGAGATGAAGAATTTGGATGAGAGCCCTACCATAGCTGCCACATCACCTTCGACAAGTGAAGGTAAGACTGTGTCATCTCCCCCTTCGTATAATGGATTTGGTGCTGAAGCATACATGAGTTGGGAAGTTGCGATTGATAAAATTTTCTCTCATCGTCATATGTGTGATAAACGAAAGATTAAGAATGCTGCTAGTGTCTTGACTTCTCATGCTTTAATATGGTGGCAAAAATTTCATAATGTCTTCACATGATAGATTGCCTCAAACTTGGAACGATATGAAAATGCTTATGCGAGAGAAATTTGTTTCTCCATTTCTGAATTTTGGTTACAAAAATAAAGTGTGTCATTTAGAGAAGCAACCCCTTGTTGTCCCTTCTTCTATGACTAACCTTTTGTAGGATAATGAGAGTACTTTGGTACAACGAGTGCTAAGTCCTCAAATGGAGAAAGCGGTGCAAAATCAATGCCACAATTTGTTCCAACCAAGGTTTTTGGTTATGAATCGAGAATGTCGTATTATCATTGATAGCGAGAGTTGTAGAAACTTGGTGAGTTCAGATATGGTCGAGAAGCTTGGATTGCCGACGCAACCTCATCCTCGGCCTTATTACATCCAGTGGTTCAATTCTTGCGGTAAGTTGAAGGTAAATAAAATTGTGAAAGTGGAGTTTTCAGTAGGCAATTATCATGATAGTGCCATATTCGATGTTGTTCCAATGCAAGCATGTTCCCTACTTTTGGGTAGACCTTGGGAATATGATAGAGATGTTGTGCACCATGGTAGAACTAACACGTACACTTTCACACATAATGGCAAGAAATTTAAGTTGCTACCTATGTCCCCTGCTGAAATTTTGAAAGATGATCTTGAGAGGGAAAAGATTAAAAACTATGATATTTTGAGAAATAAATGTAATAATACTAATGTTTTGATGCCTTCACCAAAACCTAAGTTATTGCAAAATGAACGTATTGCTTTGGACACTGACATTTTGTAGGTATTTGAGAAGAGCCAAGGTAATAAGGAAAAGAAGAAAGACATAGAGAAAGAAGATCCACCTGTTGTTCCATGCAATATAACTATAGGGCTACTCGGCAAGGGGAAACTCGGTGGATTGCAAAGGAACACAAGGCAATTTTATACTGGTTCAGGCCCTCGATGAGAGGTAATACCCTACGTCCAGTTGTGGTGGTATTCCTTTGAGGATGTATGCGGATCAATGATCTCGTGTGTTGTTCTCTGCCCTCAGGGGGCGCCCTGCCTCCCCTTATATACTGGGGTGCAGGGGTACAAGGTAGGAATCCCAGCCGGATACGGCCAAGGGATTTCCTTCTTAGAGATACATCTTACCCAGCTAAGATTGTATATTCCTTTTTATACAAAGCAAAATCTACCGGGTGCTACTATATCTCTAACTATTAGACTCGGCCCATCCTCTATTCGAGTGGCCCATATGCTTGTGATGAGGTACCCGGGGCCCATGGCCTCCACAGTAGCCCCTAAGACCTCCATAGTTTAGTCATAGCTGATGCCAAGTGCTCGTCCTCCAGTGCCCGAATGCATTGCTCCCGAGTACTCCTTGTCCGAGTGCTTCTTCTTCCTGGGTCCTGCTTCATGTCAGCTGGCAATGAGGCTATGAAGGGCTTCATATTGGTGTATGAATAGTGTGCACAGAATAGGCGCACCTATTAGGTGTAGCCCCCGACTTTGTGCTTAATTGTGAAGACAATTAAACATAAAGTCAAAGATCTTTAACCTTGCAGTCTTTCCCGAGTAGATTACTACTGGTATATGAGACTCTTCGGTATCATGTCAACCGGAATATGATTTATAGTCTTGCCGAGTAGCATGCCACTCATATATAGGACTCTTCAGCTTCATGTCAGCTGGAATAGGGGGTTTATAGTCTCTCCTGAGTGGCGTCCCACTCGGAAGTTAGACTTCTCAGCATCATGTCAGCTGGAAAAGATATTTATAGTCTCTCCCGAGTAGTGCACTACTCGGAAGTTAGACTCTTCAGCGTCATGTCGGCTGGAATAATGTTGCTCATGGCAACTGGTGGCCAAGCATGTAGGCCGAGTACCACTTTTATGAAAATAAATCCATTACGTGGTTAGGTGTACTCGAGAAAGATACCTGTATCCCCAATTTTAATGAAGACCACCTTGTGATCCTTATAAGGATATATCCTCGAGACCTGGTGGATAAAACAGATATCCAAACATATATGTTTAGCAATTAGGCCTTCATGAAGCATACATGTTTACCTCATCGGTTCCTGTTGGTAGCACCAGCACTGCAATTTTAACACAGCCCGCGAGCGGCCCATTATGAGCGTGCTACTATAGAAACTCATATCTTGGGTGGCCTAGCTTCAACTGTAGGCCCAAGCCCATTTAGTCTGCACAGGCTCTATAAAGGCTGAGGGAGAGAGAAAAGATTCCTCTATCTTCCCCACAGCGACCAATCGTTTCATCTTCCGCCTCCGTGCAGAAATTTCGCCTCCCGCTTTGCTAGGGTTCACTGCTGCTTGCTGTTCCCCACTAGAACTCGGGCGATTCCAATCCTTTTTGTCAATTCCAAGCCCCCAATCGCATTTCCCCCAAATTTCTCCGCCCCAACCATGCCGAGGGCTTCGAACCTTGCGGGTGCATCGGAGAATGCCTGGCCGACTTCGGATTGCGGCTCGGTAAAGCTGAATCTCCTGGAGAGTCAATTGAAGCTGCAAGGCCAGGGCGTTATCCGCTGGCGTCCGGCCAAGGGTGAGTCAGTTCCAAACCCCCAATCCGGCGAAATTGTCGTCTTTACCTCTTTTTTCGACCGGGGTTTGTTTCTTCCCTCTTCCGCATTCTTCCGCCATCTCCTTGGCTTCTATGGGTTGGAGTTGGTGAATCTGAATCCCAACTCAATCCTTCAAATCTCCATATTCGTGACTCTTTGCAAGTTCTTCTTGGGTGTGGATCCCCACCTCAACTTCTTCAGACATTTGTTCCTTGTTAAGCCCCAACCCTCCAAGAATAATGTTCAGGTGATTGGGGGGGGCTGGTCTTCAGTTCAGAAGCGAGAGGAAGAAAACATATATCGATCTTCCCTTGAAATCCTCCTTGAAAGGTTGGCATAAGGAGTGGTTCTACTGTTCTAATCTGGAACCCTCCCTGCCTCCGTTCACCGGCTCGCCACCAGTGGTCTCATCCAATTGGTCTTCAGATCCAACCTTCGAAGAGATGGGCCAAGTACATAAGTTGCTGGAGAAACTGGCGAAATTCAAGCGAGCCGGCTTAACCGGGCCCTGGGTGGCCAGGTGTTTTCTGAACCGGCACGTGCAGCCGCTGAAGCTGAGGAGTGCATTCGGCTGGGATTACCAAGGGAAACATGACCCTGACCGAGAAAGCCACGAGTCGGCTAACCAGCAAAAGGTAACTGAAACCTTGTTCGGTTATTTCTCTAGCGGGGTAATCGAGACCGAGGACGCAAAACACACCATCGCAGCTTATAACCACAGTCGGCCTCGCCCCAAGGTAACCTTCGTCCTTCTTCTGTGATGAATGCCTGTGAACGTGTGTCCGCAATTGCCCGGCATTGTTTGATGTATGTTGTTAAACTATCTGTATTGGTGCGAGGAGTTTGATGATGACTCCCGTCCTTTGTCGGCCATAAAGTCAAAGAAGAGGCCGAGGAGTCCTTCTGCTACCTAGCCCGACTCCAAGAGAGTAGGGAAGAAGCCCATTGTAGATCAAGGCAAGGCGAAGGTCATGAAGCTGAGTGCCGCAGCCGGGAGTTTAAGGATAAGGGACCCCGCCGGCACATCGCCTAGGCCATCAAGTCCCAGACCGGGACCGACGCAGTTGAGCTCAGCAACATCGAGCCCAACCCAAGCGTGGCCGAGTACAAGGTCGACACTGGCGCCGCCGAGCACCCAAGCGCTCCAGCCGACCACACCGCAAACGGGGCTGACCAAGATAGAGGTGCCGCCGCTGACTGCCGAACCCTCAGGCCCAACAGCCAGCAGCCCTCCAGTGCCGCCCTCTGGATCTCCCGGGCAAAAGCTCAAGTTCTTCAAGAGGTAGGCCATTCTGGGTCTTTTGAAAATCATGTTTAGCATTGTTGTGCCTTGATGCTTGACTTGTTGTGTAGGAAGCGGGTTGACATAAATCTTAAGGAAGTCGCGTCGACTGCCCCTGTTGTCGACCCTGTCCCTGCCGGTCTGGAGCTAGTGAGTATGCCTGCTGAGCCGGCGGCGGGCCCAGCCGTAGAGGCTAAGACCATCTCGACTACAGGGTCACCGACGCTGGTCGACCAAGGGATGGTTATCGAAGCCGCCGCCCCAGCCCCTGTGCCGGCGCCCGTCGCCGAAGTCGTCGCTGCAGCTCCTGAGCCAGTGCTTGGTGTTGAAGGCGCTGCCATAGCACCTGAGCCAGCCCCCGAGGCCCTAGAGGCCGCTGAGCCGGGGGCCAGGAGTTCGTCGCCTTCCTGGTCATGGTCGTGGTTGTGGTCGTCGTCTCTTCCTTCAGATAGACCCAACCTCCCTAGGATCGAGGCCCCTCCGCTCAGGTTCCCTAGGACGTTCCAGTGGACGGCGCCTGACGGAACTGCACAGACCTACAAGGTCGATGATGTGGCAGTGGGAAGGGAACGTGAAGCCCTGCTTCGTGCCACACTCGCTGCGTCCGAGGGGATTCGGGTATGGTTTCCATTGTACCGGAATTTTGGTAGTATTTCTTGATACTCGATTCTGCTCTGACTTGTTAATCCCCTAGCAGAAAGTTGTTGATCGCTCAGAAAAAATGCATGAGGTGCTGAACCGAATCGCCCCCCAACTCCAAGAATTGGACCAACTCTAGGCCTTGAAAACTGAAGTGGAAGGGCGCAGCCAGGAGAGGGAATCTTGGCTGAGGGGGAACGTCACCTAACTTAGGAGCGAAAATTGGGATCAAGCCAAGACGATAAGAGGTAAGCCTCTAGAACCCTTCTTCCTGACCGAATCCTTGATATATCTCTCCAGCTGTGTTATTCTCGACTGCTCAGTTGTGTCTTGATTGCATCGTCGAGTTCTTGACTAATCTATCGTGCATCCCTTGAAGCCGAGTTGAAGGCCCGAATGGAGGGAGGAGAGCAGCTGAAGGAGGCCGAGAGAGCCAGGGCCGAACTTGAAAAAGATAAGGCCACCCTGACAGAGGCCAAAACCGAGCTTGAGCAAGAGAAAGCCGAGTTGAAAGCGGCCAATACCAAGCTCGAGAAAGAAAAAGTTGAACTAGAGAAGGCCATAGCCAAGTGGGAGGCCGACTACAAAAGTGAGTCTCCGCCTTGACAATAACCTTAGCCAATCCATTAATTACTCCATATGCGGCTTTCCCTAACAAGTTTACTTGTCGGTGAATCCGGGTAGCTGCGAGAGCCAATGCCCAAATCTAGTTCTAGGCTTTTGCAGAGGAGATCAGGGCAGTCAAGGGGTCACGGGAAACCTTTGGCGAGTCCGTGAAAGGGCTCCTTGACCTGATAGATCCTCGTCCTGTGGGAACTAGCTCCAGCACAATCTTCCAACTGGAGGAGCGCCTTAAAGATGCACCGAGTGCCCTGAAGAGGTACTCGGATGAGCGTGTTATTGCCGGCGTGGCCCAGACCCTAGCAATGACTAAGCCCATCTACCCAAGGGCAGATGTCGAAGCCATCAGGGAGGGGTTTGCTGAGGAGACGACTCCTGAGGAGGCGCTGGAGCTGATAGCTAAGGCGAGGCCGACTGCAGAAGTTATCACCCGGGACCTGGGTATGTAAAGACAATATATCATGCAGTCGGTGTGTATATACATTTTGGTAAGAATATGTGTAAATGCATGTGCAATGCCGCCGAGCTTTAGACTATTACTCAGTTGTCACTAGCTTTACTCGACAACATAGCCTACGCCGAGTTAATCTATAGGAACTTAATAAAAACGTTCACCGCAGAAAGCTGTACTCGGGCAGACATGGAAAAGTCGTAGTAAAACTTCATAACTTGAGTGAAATAGGCTCGTATATTATTGACACAACACATACAATACATGCAGCCCCCGACTCACTACTCGGTTGGAATAAATGGTGTAGTGAGTCAGAGAAGAACTGTACACATATGAAAGTATAAAACTCAAGTATAGAAGGGACATAGCTGTTCTATATTCCATGAGTTGCTGATGAGGGCACCGTCTTCGGTCTTCAGTCGGTAGGCACCTGGCCGAGTAACCTCCGCTATAATGAATGGCCCTTCCCAGATTGGGGATAGTTTATGCCTGTCTTTGGTGGTTTGTATTTTTCTCAATACGAGATCTTCAACCAAAAAGGCATGGCCATAGACATTGCGGTTGTGATAACGAGCAGGCCTTGAAGATACCTCACCGACTAGATTGTTGCGATGTCCCTTGCTTCTTCCAACTGATCTAGTTCGACCAATCGGGTGTTGTTTGAAGTGTCTTCTGAGTAAGCCCGAACTCACGGAGAGCCAAACTCTAACTCGGTTGGTAGCATAGCCTCAGCACCGTAGACCAAAAAGAAAGGGGATTGCCCTGTTCGAGTGTTAAATTATTCATCTGCAATTCAGATTGCGTTCTTCCTTGTTCTTGTGAGTTTCTTCGATTTCTTGCAGGGATAAAACCATCGTGGTGAGGTCGACTACGTGAGAGCGTGGTTGATAACAACTAGACGTGTGGGTGTAGCGGTTGCATGGTGACGATCGCTGATCTGAAGCCTCAAAACGTGAACGTCTTCACGTCGCCAAATTGAACCTATCAGAAGATCGGGCACCTTGCCTCGCATCATCTAGGACGAGTGGATAACGTCTTGGATGTGTTACTCGGTTGGGGTGATCTATGCGGTCAAAGGTGATTGCTGTTTCCGATCAGCGCAGATATTGGGGGGCGTCTGACGAGACCGAGTTCACCTCTCAGGCAGTTAGCTTCAGTTTGCACTTGGACTCGTGCGCAGATGGCCCTGCAAATATGTGATTGAGCTCAGCCTGCGGATGTTGATAGTCACCAGCTGCACCCAAGTCCGGCTTGTCTTTGTCTTTCTGCTTGCCGATCGTGATATCTGCTCAAAAGCAAACTCCTTGAGCATGAAGCAATTTTTGGCCGCATGCTTCCCCTTTGGGTGAAAAGGGCATGGCCCGTTCATGACCTTCTGGTAGTCGTCTGCCCTCGGGGATCGCGGTTGGCTGTGCTCGACAGTTGCCACAACATTGTCTGACTTGCATTTGCGGTTGCTAGACTTAGTCGGGGCCGCAACGTCGGTGTCCTTCCGCTCCTTCTGTCGGGGCTCCTTCTTGTCATCAAGGGCCTCAGCAACAGCATTGGCTAAGCCAGCATACTTGTTTGCCATATCGAACAAAGCCTTGACAGAGTTGGGAGGCTTCTGAGTGAATTTAGAGATGAACGGGGTATCTCTCACTGCCTTATGGAAAACATCAATGATGACCTCGTCCTTGATCTTAGGAATTGAGTTCCTCTTCTTGGAGAACCGCTTGATGAAGTCGTGGAGGGACTCGTTCTTTCTTTGGTGGCACTGGTACAGATCATACTCGGATGATGGCCTCTCATAGGTTCCTTGGAAGTTTGCGATGAAGCGTTCACGGAGTACCCCCGGAAGCCAATTGGCCGCCTGGGAAGCCCTGTCAGCCATGTTCTTGCCGAGTCAGGCAAGGCGACTGGCAGATACTTAGCCATGGCCTTGTGATCGCCCTAGGCCACGTGGATTGCCAAGGTGTATACAGTCAGCTAAGACTCCGGGTTGGTCTTCACATCGTACTTTTCTATACTAGTCGGCTTGAAACTAGATGGCCAGTCAACTTGTTGTAGTTCATGGGTGAACGCCAGAACTCCTTCATCACTAAGCCACAGAAGAAAATTACAGCGGAACAGCAACTACATAACTTTAGCACCAAGCCACAGGCAGCTCAACTGGGGTATAAGCCATACACCAAACTTCTCCTCCTCGCAAATCTCCACTCTGTTGACACCAAAAACCACTGGGGGCCGACGACCTGGTTCGGCGCCTATAGACACGTGAAGGCCTAGGAGATTTGCTTCACTCCAGTGCAGGTCCTAAAATCTTAAGGTTTCTAGGTGTGCCAATCAATTTGACCCTGCAATTGACAAGGAGATAGAAAATGTTAAATCAATGAGCCAATCGGCTAGAAGCCGATCTGGACTCATCTCATCGGCCGATAGCCGATATGAACTGTAGCACTTATACACCGACTGGAAGCCGATGATGGCATGAGCAGTAACTAATAATAATAAGCAAATATCAAACTAGCCGATTGCCGAAGGGATGCTTGAAAATCGGCTATAAACTGATAAAATAAATAGGCAGAATGCGTAAATAAATGGATTGAATAAACTTCAGCCGATTGCGATAGCAATTGTTAGCGCTGCACCAAAGGTGCTGCTCGCGCCCGTGCCCGAGTCCTTGCATGCTGTTTGTGTCCATGCCCGGACCCTTGCTCGTGCCCGCGCTCAGGTCCTCGCCTGCTGTCCGTGCCCGTGCCCGGGTACTTGCCTGTGCCCGCGCCCGGGTCCTCGCCGGCTGTCCATGCCCGAGTCCTCGCTCGTGCTCGCACCAGGTCCTCGCCACAGGGAAAAACCGAGATATGCAATTTCGTGCCGTCCCGACTTGGCAGCGATTTTCTAAATATGTTTGTGACAAATCGGCTGGATATGAAGGTAACTTATCGGCTAAACACTCCGATAAAACATCGCATGAAAACCCATCGGCTTATTAAGAGTAAAGTTATTATCAGCAGTCTAGTAGATCGGACCCAACCGTTGCAGCACAGACTGATGATAACAAGACCTCGATAGGCCGATAGATCTAATGCGATCGTGATGTAAAATATGATAACTTATCGGCTATACATCCCGATAAGACGCTTGCGCAAAAGATATCAACCTAGCAGGAATGATTTATCACTGGCAGTTTAGTAGGTCGGACCGAACCGATGCAGCACAAACTGATGATAAATTACTCCCAATAAGCCGATATGATCTGTGCACGCGTGATGTGATATACCTAATTGATCTATGAGATCAAACTAAACTGATGCAACCATAGACAAAATAGATATATCGTCGTAAGCCATCCACCGTGAACCGACTAGAATATCGGACTTAACCGAGGAAGTCCTAGCCGATGCGATGGCCGGGGTGATGAGACTTACCCTCTCGCAGGAGGTCGAACTTAACCGATGCAGCCTGGCTCGAGAAGCAAGAACCCGTCGAAGGGGTGGCGATGCGCCAAAATTGTATTGATCTGATTGATGTAGATATATTTACAAAGCACTCGGGCATACGTATTTATACCCCGAGTTGATACGAGTCCTTATTGGACACGGCACAAGATTTCCTAAACACAAAAGGAAACACTAACATGACCCGACCGGACACGAGGTCAGGTTTCCTAAAGATAAAATATTAATGCTTGCCTAATTAATAATCAAGATAATTAACTACCATACTATGGTCTTCACGGCTCTTTCCTGGATTCGACTTCCTTCTGGATCAACCTCCGTTAGTTAATAGCAACTTTCTCCTTAGCCGAATCTGATACAGAGCCATACCAAATTTTGGCGTTAACACATGCCCCCCAATTTCGGAGTTCTTCTATAGGACTTCGAAATTCTTTCATTTTGGGCCTTCAGATTCCTTCCATACCGAGGCGGCCCAAGGTAGCCCACTTGCCTTAATTGTTTGAAACAGTGCTAACGGCCTCGATTCCCGCCCGGTCATCATGCCTCTATAAACCGCTTTGTCTCCCTAGCCTTTTTTACGCTTTCACATCACCAGAGCACTACCGCTTCATCTTCCAAGACCTCGACGAACTCCGGCGAACTCAGACGAACCGTCGCAGCTCTTTTCTTCGACCGCTGATTCCCGCTCTTCTTCCTCTTGCGCAATGGCATCAGCATCCGCAGTCCCCGAGGTAATCTTTCTGCCCGATTGTTTTCTCTGATTTTATAGCCTAGATGAATCCAATCTGCCATGTTCTTCACCTATTCTTCGCCGTGTTCTTATTTACTGTAGAACCTTAGAAGCCAAATCCTAATCCCAGCTGCCAATTACCCAAATTTCTTCTACCATGGCCCAATGGGTAGCGAGGATCCCACAGATTTCATCAGCGCCAAGACCCAACGCATTCCTTTCAAGAACACAGCCATGTTAGTCAGCGATTGGACCAATAGTTTCAGATCATGGCCGAGCAAGCTTCCTGGGTGGAGGGACTGGTACATCAGAGTATCGGCCGCGAAGAGAACCCTCTGGGAAGAATCAAACATCGGCCACTGCATCAACCTTTCTCTAGCCGATATGGAAAGGAACGAACCTCTGCTTGCATCGGCTTCATATTTTTGGTCAGACGCCCTCAACGCCTTCATGTTCGGGCACGGGCCGATGACCCCCACCTTGATGGATGTGACTATGCTCAACTGCCTCGACACGACGAATTACTTCAACCCCTTCAAGCTCCGATTCAAACCTGCTCATCGGCTTCAAGCGAAGAATATTGGTGGCTGGTCCAGGTATATATCAATCCACAACAAGGGAACTGGACCAATCGACGATCGGGAACATGTCGCCTTTTTGAAATTGTGGCTGGAACGGTTTGTTTTTGGTGGTGCAACCCTCGGCCCAACGACCAACATGCAATGTCTGGCAGAATGCTTGGCCTATCGGAAACAAATCCCCTTGGGGCAATACCTCCTTGGCGCCACTTATCAACTGCTACATCAAGTAGCGAACAAGCTATCGGCCGGCCAGCCCATCGGCCACATTGGGGGTCCTTGGTGGTTTGCGCAACTATGGCTCAACGTCTACACCTCCAAGGCCTTTTTTGAGACTTCTTTTCTCAACCAATCCTTTCCAGCCGATCATACAGAAGACCAGGAACCCACTTACCGCCGATGTCTGTCGATGTTTTACACCGGCAATAAATATATGGGGCTACTCGGCGGATGGAAACTCGGTGGATTGCAAAGGAACACAGGGAGATTTTATACTGGTTCAGGCCCTCGATGTGAGGTAATACCCTACGTCCAGTTGTGGTGTTATTCCTTTGAGGATTTGTGGTGGTGATTCTGGTGAACCAACTCAACCTGCCCTCATGGGGCGCCCTGCCTCCCCTTATATATTGGGGGACAGGGTTACAAGGTAGGAGTCCGTATCGGATTACGACTAGGAGATCTCCCCTTAGAGATATAACGCACCCGACTAGGACTGTATATTCCTTTCTATACAAGGCGAAGTCTGCCGAATTTAGCTATATCTCTAATTACAAGGCTAGGCCCATCCTCTATCCGAGTGGCCCATATGCTTGTCATGAGGTACCCGGGGCCCATGGCACCCACAGTAGCCCCCGAGACCTTCATAGTTGAGTCACAGCTGATGCCAAGTGCTCATCCTCCACGGTGAAGTCTTCCCGAGTGCATTGCTCCCGAGTGCTCTTTGTCTGAGTGCTGCTTCTCCCGAGTCCTGCTTCATGTCAGCTGGCAGCGAGGCTATGAAGGGCTCCATGTAGATGTTGGAATAGTGTGCGCCGAATAGGCGCACCTATTAGGTGTAGCCCCCGACTTTGTGCTTAATTGTGAAAACAATTAAACATGAAGTCAAAGATCTTTAACCTTGTAGTCTTTCCCGAGTAGATTACTACTGGTACATGAGACTCTTCGGTATCATGTCAACCGGAATATGATTATAGTCTTGCCGAGTAGGGAACTACTCGTATATAGGACTCTTCGACTTCATGTCAGTCGGAACGTGTGTTTATAGTCTTGCCGAGTAGGATGCTACTCGTATATGGGACTCTTCAGCGTCATGTCAGCTGGAAAAGGGGGTGTTTATAGTCTTTTCCGAGTAGTATACTACTCGAAAATTAGACTCGTCGGCATCATGTCAGCCGAAAAAGGTGTTTATAGTCTTTCCCGAGTGGCGTCCCATTCGGAAGTTAGACTCTTCAGCTCGTCAGCTGGAAGATTGTTTATAGTCTTTCCCGAGTAGTGCACTACTCGAAGGTTAGACTCATCCGCGTCATGTCAGCGGGAATGAGAATTTTATAGTCTCTCCCGAGTAGTGAACTACTCGAAAGTTAGACTCATCCGCGTCATGTCAGCGGGAATGAGAATTTTATAGTCTCTCCCGAGTAGTGAACTACTCGAAAGTTAGACTCATCCGCGTCATGTCAGCAGGAATGAGAATTTTATAGTCTCTCCCGAGTAGTGAACTACTCGAAAGTTAGACTCATCCGCGTCATGTCAGCGGGAATGATGCTGCTCATGGCAACTGGTGGCCACGCATGTAGGCCGAGTACCACTGTATGAAAAATAAATCCATTACGTGGTTAGGTGTACTCGAGAGAGATACCTGCATCTCCAATTTTAATGAAGACCAGCTTGTGATCCTTGTAAGGATGTATCCTCGAGACCTGGTGGATAAGACAGATACCCAAACATATATGTTTAGCAATAAGGCTCTCATGAAGCATATCTGTTTACCTCATCGGTTCCTGTGGGTAGCACCAGCGCTATAATTTCAACTCAGCCTGCGGGCGGCCCACATGGAGCATGCTACTGTAGGAACTCATATCTTGGTGGCTGCTACCAAATAAGCCGGCCTGAGCCGACCCATCCAGCATAGCTCTAGAGAAGTATCATCCATCGCATGTCAGGATGAGTTTTTTGGTGTTGGTAACCGCAATCAGCCAGAGAAATCCTTATTCGCAAGCCTTTCCGACTTACGTTCTGGATGCAAACTGGTTGCCACGTAAGCCTGAGTGGGTATAATGCAGGATCTGCTTGCCCTCCTCAGGTGTGACACAGTGCATGAGAACTCCGGATGCACTTTGACGATATAAGTCTTCTCTGACTTGGGTAAAGCCGAACTAGGTACCCGAACCTTGCATTAGCAGAGGGTTCGGCTGGCGACCCTCATGGGGCGTACCCTATCCAACAGAATTATAGCCAAGCTAGGCACCCGAACCTTGCATTAGCATAGGATTCGGCTAGCGACCCTCATGGGGCGTACCCAACCTGACAGAACCGTGACCAAATAAGGTACCCGAACCTAGCATTAGCGTAGGATTCGGCTGGCGACCCTCATGGGCATACCCTATTTAGCCGAGTGGTATACAGCCCGACTGGCGCCGGGGGCCGATTGTTGGCTCGCATGGAGCGTAGTCGGGGAAGATGACGTCCCGACTGGCGCAAGTACTCGGTGAGTAGCCCTCATGGAGCATCCCGAGTGTATTTTGGCAGACTTGTCCAGCCCCCGAGCGTAGGAGATAGGCTCGCAGCCCTGAGTTCCTGTCACGCATATCCGGAGCTGGGCCTGCAATATACAAATATCGGATGAGTAGCATCTGATGATGAAAATAATCATCCGAATAAAATATATTTTACAATGTATGTAAATACGTGTTCTTCCTCTTTTTGATATTAATTTCCTCGAGTAGTTGAACCCTTACGTTTAAGCACTCTGCCCGACTAGTCATAGCCCCCTAGCGTCGGGAGTTGGCTCATGGCTCTTTCCCAGGCACGCGTTTTGGGTGACTTGAGTTCGTCTTACATGGAGCAGAGTTTCACGGATCGAGATTTATGCTACTCGAGTACTTTTGTAATCATTTAAGAGCAAAAACGGAAAAAAAGTAAATGCGCAGCTTGTACAACCTATTAGGTGTAAGCGGCTGTGGCACTAGCAAGGCCGAGTGAGGAAGATGTTTATCAGAAAGCGACTTAGCTGTTCGGTATTTGGGAGTGGGGATGCCATCCTCGTGTTTGAGCTTGTGAGCCCCCGAGCATGTCACTTGTTGTTCTGATAATCCTCGGTTGTTGTGAAGGTCGAAGGCGGTTGTGACCGACTGCCACAATGGAGCCGTCTGACTTGCGTTTGCGATTCCCAGCTTTAGTCCGGGACCGCGTTTGTCGGTGTGTCGTCCCGTTTCTTCTGTCAGGGTGACTTGTCATCGAGGGTCTTTGGCAACAGCGTGGCCGAGTCGGCGTACTTGTTTGCCATGTCGAATAAAGCCTTGACAGAGTTGGGAGGCTTCCGAGTGAATTTGTCGATGAACGAGGTGTCTTTGACTCCTTTTCGAAAAGGCGGGCGATGACGACCTCATCCTTTTGATGTTCGGGGATTGAGTTCCTCTTCTCAGAAAACCTCTTGGATGAAGTCACGAAGAGACTCGTTCTTCCTTTGACGCAACTGATATAGGTCGTACTCAGAAGATGGCCTCTTCGTATGTTCCCTGGAAATTGGTGATGAAACGTTCCCGGAGTTCTCCCCAAGAGCCAATTGATTGCTTGGGAAGTCCTACTAGCCATGTCCTCGCTGAGTCGGCCTAAAGCGACTGGGAGGTAAGTTAGCCATGACTTTCTGATTTCCCCCAGCTTGCTCGAATCGCCAGAGTGTAGACCGTGAGCCAGGACTCGGGATTAGTCTTGCCCATCGTATTTGTTGATGCCTGTAGGCTTGAAACTTGACGGCCAGTCGACTTGTTGTAGCTCCTGAGTGAAGGCCGGTATGCCTTTCGTCTTCATGAGGACTCCGACCCCGACTACGGCGGCGAAACCGCTAGCGTAGTGGAGGCCGAATTGCTCGTTCTCGTCTTCCAGTTGGCGTTGCTCGTCTTCTTCTCGTTTGCGGCGCGAGCATTAATGTCTTGCTGAAGGTCGCGCCGTAGTCGGTCTCGGAGGTCCTGGGCTGTCCCGACGGTCGCTTCGACGTTGCCGGTTTGTTGTGGTTGCCGAGTGACGTCTGGCTTGACTCCGCGTGCTGCCAACTAGAGCCGACCGTCGACGTCGCTTTGAGGTGGATGAGAGTGCCACTGGGGAAGTTGATTGACTGGTCAGTACGAGTGTGTTGCCCGACTGTTGGTGCTGCTGACAGCGCCTGGCAGCTGGTAAGCATGGCTTTTATCCTTGCGATCGTCGGGGTTGGCCTGTGATCAGGCCCGACCTGGACCGTGTCCAGTAGGGTTACGGCTGCCACGACGTTCTGCTGTGGCGTGACGAAGACGTTGTGGTCGCCGACTTTTGTTTGGAGGGTTTGTTGTCTGAGCGGTTCGCCCAGCCCTGCGTAGGCCGTCGTTGTGGGCGTTGCAGGGTCTTGTTTCTTCTCCTGTTGTTCTCGCAGACGGCAGGCCCTCCTCCTCATTGTTTTTCGTGTAGTCGGCGTGATTCCTGAGTAGGAGTAGAGGCCTTTGGATGCCATGAAGATTTCTCGTGGCGGAGTGAAGCTTGCCGAGCTTGTATCCGACTTGAGTCGGAATCCGACTGGGAGTCGTAGTCCGACTGAGAGTCGTAGTCGGAATAGTTGATGGGGTTGATTGTAAACTCCGACCTCCTAGATCCGATCTCAAGCGGCTCGGAGCCGTATCCGAGTCGAACTCCAGGGGATCGGGTTTGCCGCGTCGGATGTAGATTGTAGATATCCGCGGCGTCGCCGAGTCCGAACGGGAAGTTGACGATCTCTTCCCTTCTCGGCCCGATCTCGGCTGGCTCAGAACCGAGTCCGAGTCGAACACTGGAAGGAAGAGTTGTCCCTGGACTCGGGCGTACTGGAGATCGCCGCAGCATGTCGTCGAAGATTGCCGCAGCGTCGTGTGGGCCGACTGGCGCGGAGTCAGCTGGTTCCTCGGCCGGTTGGATCGGGTCCGTGTCGGCCGGGGTGAGATTGCCGATCTGGTCGGCGACGAAGTCAAGGCTTCTAAATGCGATTGTATCTCCGGGGGGGAGTTTGCCGCCGTCGACTTCGGTTGCTGGATCCATCGAGCTTGTAGATGTAGATCGCGCCGAGCCCCTACCTGGCGCGCCAACTGTCGATGTTTTACACCGGCAATAAATATATGGGGCTACTCGGTGGATGGAAACTCGGTGGATGGAAACTCGGTGGATTGCAAAGGAACACAGGGAGATTTTATACTGGTTCAGGCCCTCGATGTGAGGTAATACCCTACGTCCAGTTGTGGTGTTATTCCTTTGAGGATTTGTGGTGGTGATTCTGGTGAACCAACTCAACCTGCCCTCATGGGGCGCCCTGCCTCCCCTTATATACTGGGGGACAGGGTTACAAGGTAGGAGTCCCCATCGGATTACGACTAGGAGATCTCCCCTTAGAGATATAACGCACCCGACTAGGACTGTATATTCCTTTCTATACAAGGCGAAGTCTGCCGAATTTAGCTATATCTCTAATTACAAGGCTAGGCCCATCCTCTATCCGAGTGGCCCATATGCTTGTCATGAGGTACCCGGGGCCCATGGCACCCACATATCTCCATGGGCGAAGCTGCATCGGCTCTCCCTGGCGGCAAGATAACACCTGTTGGACTCAGTCAATGGTTCAAGGGGTTTTATTATGGCTTCACCAAGGAGGCCACACTTTGGTTTGCATACAATGATGCCTCGTCATTCGAAATGCCTTCCAACTTCAATCCACTCGATGCTCTAGAAGATGATGAGTCGAAGGCCATATTTCTATTGGCCATTACCCCCTGTTTGCTGCCGACTGGCTTTTCTCTGGGTCGATCGCAACCATCATATGAATTCTACCATCCATCGGTCGGCTCCCGTCAGCTTGGTCTTGGTCAACTTCCAATCGGCCTATTCTTCATCAATAAACTTCAGGCTCGGGGCAATGTCAGCAATGCCCTAGAGTATGACTGGATGCGTACCTTGACAGAATCCCTACCTCTGGGCGCCGCCACTGAGGTGAATGTATGTATCGCCAATGCAAAGCTTTTTGCCCGATGGTGATCAGAATGGAGGAGACATCTATTTAACTTAGTGGCCATCCACTACTGTTCTCGCCCCAATGCTGACTACATCGAATCTGATGAAGAGGTAACACCCATAAGCCTTAATCATCATCTCCGATCATCTCTCACTCTTAATTTCGCAGGCTGCCAACGTCGAGCCCCCAACGACAAGCACTAGTGGTCGGCCGATCATGTATCAACCCCGATCGGCCACTCCGAACTTAGGGCGCGACGCTCCCTCTCCATCGGCTCTTCTCCAGGCGCCATGGCCAACAGGACAGAAACACAAAAAGATGGCGCATCGCCCATCTCTCAAGAAGCAGAAAACCAATGCCGATGTCATGGTCACGACGCCACCTACTCCCCAAACAACATCGACCCCCTCATCTCCTCAGGTATGTGCTAAATCTTGACATCATTATCTGTCTTCCCATCTTTTTCATCAATTTTATTTTCAGCTCGAGTCATCAGCCCCTGGACCTCAACCTTCTACTGACATCCCTCCAAGCATCGAGCTGATGATTTCTCCAGCCGCTCCACTATCAGCACCCAGTCCCCAATCCGTTGAGGCTGTTCCTACTACATCGCCTGTCATCGGCCGTTCTGAAGAACAACCTACTTATCCACTTGAAGCCGATGCCACCCAAGCTGCTGATGCCCTACCTTAGGTAATCTCTCTATATCCATACTTCACTTTTAACTCTTCACTGATTCTTTTACCGATGTCAATTTGCAGTCCTTAGCCGATTTGTTCTCCTTTGACATCGGCAAGTACTTAGAGGTAGAAGAAGCAATAGCCACCAGCGCAGCAACTAAACCATCCTTCTCAGCCGATGTATGCGAGTACTTAACGAATATCATCAGTCGGTTGGAAAATCCGATCGACGCACTAGTGGAAGACTGCGGGCCGATCCGGGCAAGACTTGCAGATATTGAACATCATTTGCCCGAAGAACTCATCGACGCACTGACTCCCGCGGCATATCTGGAATCTCACAGATTCAGACTCATCAAGCTCAGGCAGCGCATAGCCGATCGTGCTGACCAACAGAAGATAACCCAAGATATCCAAGCCGATCGGCTGTCAGCCCAAACAGAGAAGAAAAAGCTTGATGACATGGTAGCTGCCCCTCAAGAGCTCCAATCCAAATTGGACCAACTGAAGAAAAAGGAGGCCGATTTGCTGGCAGAACTTGAAAAAACTCGTAAGGATCTTGCAACAACAGAATCCCAGCTCATCGGCCTGCCACAAGCCATACAAGATCAAGAGGCTAAGGTTGCAGCAACGGTGCGTCAAGTCGTTCATCGGCGCAAACAATTGAAGACCATCCCGGGCTCCGATGAAGACGACATCCATTCTATCAATGAGATTGACCAGATCCGTCTGCACGCGATTGAAACAATTCAGAACTTTTTGTAAAACCTCGATACTAACGACTGATGATTTCCAGACACGTTGATTAACTTTTACTGTAATATAATCTAATCGGCTCTGTTGCCTGCCCCTTTCAATTGTCCCTTAGTATTTGTCTGTTTGATCTAAAGGCGATATCAATCGATATTGGCTATCTTTAGGCGATGCAAAAACATTGGCTTTCTGAACTGTTTTAGAAATCGGCCGCATCCAGCCGATTCAGGAGTTAATCCAAACGCTCGGATAGTACTTCTTGAGATATTTCCCATTAAGCGCTTTAGCAAACTCCGTCCCCCCAAGATCTTCTAGTATATAAGCATTACCAGGCACACAACGATTAATTCGATAGGGCCCTTCCCAATTAGGCGACCACTTTCCAAACTTACTATCTCTGGACCCGATCGGCAAAATCAATTTCCACACAAGATCTCCTTTAGCAAATGATTTATTCACCACCTTTTTGTTATAATGCCTAACTACTCTAGCCTTGTTTTCCTTGATCCTCTCCAGCACCCTTAACCGATTCTGAGCCAAATCCTCGAGTTCATCTGTCATCAAGTTATAATAATCATCGGCTGTCAATTGATCCTGTAAAGAAACTCTCCTAGAGCCGATGTTAGTCTCCCAAGGCAGAACTGCTTCATGCCCATATACCAACTGATATGGTGGCACTCGAGTAGACCCATGACACGCCATCCGATATGCCCATAACAAATCGGCTAACGTAGTATGCCATCTTCGTGGTTGTTCATCAATCTTCCGCTTAATCAACTTGATCAAACTCTTATTAGAAGCTTCCGCCTGCCCATTAGCCTGAGCATAATAAGGCGATGAATTTAATAACTTGATTCCCATACTGGCAGCAAACTTTTGAAACTCATCGGATACAAAAATAGATCCCTGATCAGTAGTTATCGTCTGAGGAATTCCAAACCGATAAATTATGTGCTCCTTTACAAACTCTATTGCTTCTTTGGATGTAACTTTCTTCAGAGGAATCACTTCTACCCACTTTGTAAAATAATCTGTCGCTGCCAATATGAATTTATGTCCCTTACTCGATGGAGGATAAACCTGGCCGATCATGTCAATTCCCCATCCTCTGAACGGCCACGGTTTGATGATAGGATTCATAGCCGACGCTAGTGCTCGCTGTATATTTCCAAACTTCTGACAATCTTGACATCCTTTATAGTACCTGAAGCAATCTTCCAGCATTGTTGGCCAAAAGTATCCTACTCTCCTCAGCAACCACTTCATCTTATGAGCCGATTGATGAGTCCCACAAACGCCCTAATGCACTTCGCACATAACCACTTTGGCTTCTTCCAAATTCAAGCATCTCAGCAGAACTCCTTCAAAAGTCCGATAATATAAATCCCCATCAAGCAACACATATTTAGTAGCTTTATACCGAAGCTTCCTAGAAACCGATTGCGATGGATTTCACAGATAACCAATTATTTCCTGTCTCCAATCATCGACTTTATCCTAAACATCATTATCGGCTATTTCAACTTCAACTTACTTATTCAGCCGATAACCCGAAGCAATTTGCACAAGATCATTGGCTTCTAAATTCTGTTCTCTAGGGATATAATCCACCGATACCATCTTGAAATCCTTCAATAAATCTGTACACTCCTCATAATATGATCTCAAAACATCATCCCTGCACTCATATTCCCCAGGCAACTGCTTGATCACCAACAAAGAATCACCAACTATCTCTATGATATCGGCTCCGATCTCCTTTAAAAGCTGAAGTCCTTTTAATACCGCCTCGTATTCCGCTTGATTATTAGTCCGATAAGGTTTAATTGTAAAAGCAAACTCAAAACTTGCCCCCCGAGGCGATACAATGACCAAGCCGATACCAGATCCATGCTTGCACACTGACCCATCAAAAAACAAAGTCCATGGGATCGGCTCCACATAATTCTCACAATCCCGTCTGTGCTGCACAATGAAATCGGCCACCGCTTGCCCCTTGATCGCTTTAGCCGATTTGTATCTCAAGTCAAACTCGGTCAAGGCAAAGATCCACTTACCAACTCGCCCTTTTAAAACTGGAGCCGACAACATGTATTTTACCACATCGACCTTGCAAACCACTGTGCACTCCGCCGATAGGATATAATGCCTTAACTTTGTGCATGAGAAATATAGACAAAGGCATAATTTCTCCACCGCAGGATATCTAGTCTCAGCATCCAAAAGCCTTCTGCTTAGATAGAACACGACTCGCTCTTTGCCCTCGAACTCTTGAATTAAAACAGACCCGATGGATTTCTCATCGGCTGATAAGTATAATTTGAACGGCGCTCCTTTCTGTGGCGGAATCATAACAGGTGGGGAACTCAAATAACTCTTAATTCCATCGAATGCCTTTTGCTGATCTGGCCCACACGGACTCTTGATCGGCTTTCAATTTTAACAACGGGGTAAAAGATTCAATTCTCCCTGACAAATTTGATATGAACCTCCTTACAAAATTAATCTTGCCGATCAATGACTGTAACTCTGTCTTGTTGCTTGGTGGCTCCGTGGTCTTGATGGCTTTGATGCTCCGTTGACTAACTTCAATTCCTCGCTCATGAACCATAAAACCCAAAAACTGCCCAGCCGATATACCAAAAGCGCATTTATTGGGATTCATCCTTAGTCCGTATTTCTTAGCCCTTTCCAACACTTTTCGCAAACAGCTATATGGCTTTCCTCACTCTTAGACTTAACCACCACATCATCAATGTAAATTTCCACTAACAAGCCGATGAGATCATGAAATATATAATTCATCGCCCTCTGATAAGTCGCACCAGCACTTTTTAACCCAAACGTCATTACTACCCACTCATATAAGCCGATAGCTCCAGGACATCGAAACGCAGTCTTATGTATATCTTCTTCAGCCATAAAAATCTGATTGTATCCTGCATTGCCGTCCATGAAGCTAATAATCTTATGGCCTGATGCCGCATCCACCAACAAATCTACTATCGGCATCGGGTACTCATCCTTGGGGGTAGCTTTATTTAAATCCCGGAAATCGATACATATCCTCAATTTCCCATTCTTCTTTTCTACCGGGACGATATTAGAAACCCACTCAGCATATCGGCACGGCTTTATAAACTTGGCATCATATAACCTTGTAATCTCTGCTTTGATTGGCTCATATAATTCTACCTTAAATCTCCTTGGAGCCTGTTTAAACGGCCGATATCCTGGTTTAATGGGTAGCCAATGTTCAACAATTGATCGGTTTAATCATGGCATCTCATGATACTCCCAAGCAAAACAATCCCGATACTCCTTCAACAGTATTATCAATTCCTCTCGAAGTTCAGGACATAACCTTTTGCTTATGTACGTCGGCCTTGGCTTATCTCTTGGTCCTATGTCGATCTCCTCTAAATTATCGGCCGACGTAAACCCTTGTCCCAGTTTCCCCTTGAAATCTTCAATGGAGCCCATTAGAGTAACAACTCGGAGCCGACTTGCTGAATCGGCTGTATCCCTTGGCTGGTGACCTTAAGATAATCTCCTTCCCACGTTTTCCCGGACAAACAGTCAACTCCATCGGCCTCCCAGACTGGCAAATCGGTCATTGCAATGTTGGTTGACCGATCTGCTAGGACTACCTCGACTTGATCTCCTTGCCACCGTATCAAACATTGATGCATCGTCGAGGGCACGCAACAGTTCACATGAATCCAATCCCTGCCAAGAAGTAGACTATATGACCCTTTTCCATCGATAACGAAAAACGTGGTAGGTAATGTCTTGTTTCCCACTATCAACTCCACGTTCAACACGCCTTTCGCCTCTAATGAATTTCCACCGAAGTCTTTTAGCACCATATTCGTCTTGATCAAATCTTCGGCAGTTTTCCCCAATTTTCGAAATGTAGCATGAGGCATTAGATTAACAGCTACTCCCCCATCAACTAGCATCTTTGTCATCGGCTTCCCATTCACATAGCCCTTGATATATAATGGCTTTAAGTGCCGATGCTCTGATTCCTCAGGTTTATCAAATATAGCCTGATCGGGTTGCAACGTTAGTTGAGCGAAAACTTCTTCGTGGCCTTCTTCGTCCGACAAAAGTGCTTTATATTCCGGAGGCAAAAAGAAAACCATATTTACTGGAGCCGATGAATCAACTTCGTCGTCCTTCCTCTTCACACGCCATACTCGTTTAGTTCTCTTGTGACGATGATCGGCTTCTTCCTGATCTTGCCTCTATTCTTCCTGTTGCTCCCGGTGTCGTAGCCGTTGTGCCCTTCTCTTCTGATTCTTTGTGAATATTCCGCTAGGACACCACTGAAGATTTTGGACTTGTTTTTCATGTACTTCCTCTTTATTTTCTTCAAAGAATTCTTCGTGAACCGGCCCTAATCGGCTATGTACCGATGCACGTCTCCTAGGTGGCCGATCCTGCGAAAAACTTTCCCGCTGATCCCGCCAAAACCTCAGATTATCGCACTCAGGGTAATCTTCAATTGATGGCAATCTCATCCCTTGATCCCAGTAGAATCGGAAGAACGGCCAATCCCAATGTGGATTATATCTTCCCCTGTCTGGCTCAATCCACTGTTCTTCGTACTTTGAATATTTTTCTATCATGCCTGATGAAGTAATCCTTGATTTTCTATGATCCACATGCCTTCCTTCATCGACTTGAGTCCTTGACGACGATCCCGCATAAACCATGTTCACGGGGAATGGGTGTCCGTCGATTTTCATCAGCTTTTTGTCTTCAAATTTGATCCTCCCTTGTTCAACAGCCGGTTGAATTTGTTGCCGAAAAACTTTGCATTCGTTGGTGTGATGAGATATAGTATTGTGCCACTTGCAATATCTTTTCTTCTTCAGTTCTTTGGCCGACGGAATCACGTGATTTGGTGGAAGTTGTATCTACTTCTCTTGTAGTAACAGGTCGAAGATCTTATCGGCTTTATTAACGTCAAAGTCATATCGCTCCTCTTTGCCGATATCCTTGACCCACGGGCATGACATTGATTTTTTGTTCCTAGCCCACTCCGCCAATCCGACTTCAGCATCGGATCCCTCATCGTCTGAGTCCGATGAATAAACCTGTACCTGAGCAACCCTTCTCTGATATTTATCTTTTTTCGCCTCTTGAAATCGGCTTTCATGAGCCGATACTTTCTGTACCAGGTGCGCCAGGGACTCGAACTCCTGTGATGAAAACCTCTCCTTAATCGGTGCCAAGAGACCCCGAAAAGCCAAATCAGCTAGATGTCCATCGCTCAGGTTCAGACTGTAACATCGGTTTCTAACGT
Organism: Oryza meyeriana var. granulata; assembly: GCA_003991445.1. Lineage (NCBI taxonomy): Eukaryota > Viridiplantae > Streptophyta > Magnoliopsida > Poales > Poaceae > Oryza > Oryza meyeriana. The sequence goes on along the minus strand of RYFJ01002783.1, from coordinate 113,190 downwards.
CCCGAAATCGCTGAATATATTCCGGTACTGTTTCATCTGGTCTCTGTCTAACCGATGTTAGATCTGTCAGTCTCATCTCATGGATCCCAGCAAAGAAGTATTTATAAAACTGTTTTTCTAGATTGGCCCATCCCCGAACTGAATTCGGTGGTAATGAAGAGAACCATGTAAAAGCCGATCCAGATAGCGACAAGGGGAAAAACCTAACTCTTAGAGCCTCTTCAGCCGATGCCTCTCCGCACTGCGCCAGGAATCGGCTAATGTGCTCTACTGTAGATGTGCTGTCTTGCCCTAAGAACTTAGAGAAATCCGGGACTCTGTATCGGTGTGGTAATGGGACTCTGTTGAACCACTCGGGATATGGATGCCGATACATAAATGTTTGCTCCTTTGGCTTGATCCCAAACTGTTCTCTCACTATCTCTGCAACCCTTGCCGACAAATCTTCTTCCCTTGGGTTATCCTGTTGATACTGTATCGGGGGAGTTGGTTGCCGATTCTATCTAGGATATTCTCTCTGGTAACTACCTGGATCGGCCCCACCACCTAGATAATTTTGTTGATATCCCCCATATTAAGCAGACCGATGGTATCCAGTAGGAATATCCTGTTGCCCCCCAGCCTGGTTCTACGCAAGCAGGTTTTCCGGTTTGTCTCTGTTTATCCCATAAGTAACCTGATTTGGCTATGTCTTTGGCGGGAGATATACAGGACCTCGAGTAGGCTCTTGAACAATTGATCCGTCCACTGTCTTCTTTATGAGGTTATGAAGCGTGTTCACCAGGATCCCGGATTGATTGATGAGCGCGTGATGTACTGCTTCATTCACCATCTCCTGTAAGGGTTTTACTGGTGGACTTTCAGGTAGTGTGCGGCTCGATTCTCCAACCAGAATTGGTTTCAGAAACTGAGATTTTTGAATCGGCCCTTGTCTTGTCATGCTGAAGGATTCCAAGCAAAGCTTCTGAAAATTAGCCATATTTTGCTCGACTTGCTATTTTTGTTCTTCAGTTAAATCTTCCATGCTGACCGGAATTACGTTGTCTGTTTTGATCTCTTTTCCGGTCATGTTGCAATTCCGTTTGAGACTTTGTCTCGAAACTTCGAGTCCCACCGGGCGTGCTAAAAACGTGTTAACACCGAAAACCGCCGGGGGCCGACGACCTGGTTCGGCGCCTATAGACACGCGAAGGCCTGGGAGATTTGCTTCACTCCAGTGCAGGTCCTAAAATCTTGAGGTTCGTAGGCGTGCAGTCAATTTGACCCTGCAATTGACAAGGAGATAGAAAATGTTAAATCAATGAGCCAATCGGCTAGAAGCCGATCTGGACTCGTCTCATCGGCCGATAGCCGATATGAACTGTAGCACTTATACACCGACTGGAAGCCGATGATGGCATGAGCAGTAACTAATAATAATAAGCAAATATCGAACTAGCCGATTGCCGAAGGGATGCTTGAAAATCAGCTATAAACTGATAAAATAAATAGGCAGAATGCGTAAATAAATGGATTGAATAAACTTCAGCCGATTGCGATAGCAATTGTTAGCGCTGCACCAAAGGTGCTGCTCGCGCCCGTGCCCGAGTCCTTGCATGTTGTTTGTGTCCGTGCCCGGACCCTTGCTCGTGCCCGCACCCGGGTCCTCACCTGCTGTCCGTGCCCGTGCCCGGGTCCTTGCCTGTGCCCGCGCCCGGGTCCTCGCCGGCTGTCCATGCCCGAGTCCTCGCTCGTGCTCGCGCCCGGGTCCTCGCCACAGGGAAAAACCGAGATATGCAATTTCGTGCCGTCCTGACCTGGCAGTGATTTTCTAAATATGTTTGTGACAAATCAGCTGGATATGAAGGTAACTTATCGGCTAAACACTCCGATAAAACATCGCATGAAAACCCATCGGCTTATTAAGAGTAAAGTTATTATCAGCAGTCTAGTAGATCGGACCCAACCGTTGCAGCATAGACTGATGATGATAACAAGACCTCGATAGGCCGATAGATCTAATGCGATCGTGATGTAAAATATGATAACTTATCGGCTATACATCCCGATAAGACGCTTGCACAAAAGATATCAACCTAGCAGGAACGATTTATCACTGGCAGTTTAGTAGGTCGGACCTAACCAATGCAGCACAAACTGATGATAAATCGCTCCCAGTAAGCCGATACGATCTGCGCACGCGTGATGTGATATACCTAATTGATCTATGAGATCAAACTAAACTGATGCAACCATAGACAAAATAGATATATCGTCGTAAGCCATCCACCGTGAACCGACTAGAATATCGGACTTAACCGAGGAAGTCCTAGCCGATGCGATGGCCGGGGTGACGAGACTTACCCTCTCGCAGGAGGTCGAACTTAACCGATGCAGCCTGGCTCGAGAAGCAAGAACCCATCGAAGGGGTGGCGATGCGCCGAAATTGTATTGATCTGATTGATGTAGATATATTTACAAAGCACTCGGGCATACGTATTTATACCCCGAGTTGATACAAGTCCTTATTGGACACGGCACAAGATTTCCTAAACACAAAAGGAAACAATAACATGACCCGACCAGACACGAGGTCAGGTTTCCTAAAGATAAAATATTAATTCTTGCCTAATTAATAATCAAGATAATTAACTACCATACTGTGGTCTTCACGGCTCTTTCCTGGATTCGACTTCCTTCTGGATCAACCTCCGTTAGTTAGCAGCAACTTTCTCCTTAGCCGAATTTGATATAGAGCCATACCAAATTTTGGCGTTAACACACTCTGATGATGGTATTATAGCAAGACTGAGTACCATCCACCGTACTCAACAAACCACACTAAGAATGTAAAATAATCCAACAAGATTCCAAAGGAAAGGCATAGTATGGCTTATTTGCATAAATGGCATTTAAAACATTTTGTCGATGTTTTATATCGGCAATAAGAATATGGGGCTACTCGTGAGACCTAAACTTGATGGATTGCAAAGGAACACGAAATGATTTTATCCTAGTTCAGGCCCTCAAGGTGAGGTAATACCCTACTTCCAGCTGTTGTGTATTGCCCTTGAGGTTTCTTTGGTGAAACAATTAAACATAAAGTCAAAGATCTTTAACCATTAAGCCTTTTCTGAGTAGAATACTACCTAGAAATTAGACTCTTCAACATCATGTCAGCTAGAAATATTTTTGCTTAAGGCAATCTTGGCTAAGCATGTAAGCCGAGTACCACTTCATGGATTTTTAACCCAATATGTAGTCAGGTCTTCTTGAGAGATACCTGCATCCCTAATTTTAACGGAGATCAGCTGTTGATCCTTATATGGATATGTCCTCAATACCTGTTAAATAATACAGAAATCTGAACACATGTGTGGAGGCCATGGGCCCCGGGTACCTCATGAGGAGCATTTGGGCTACTCGGATAGAAGTTGAGCCTAACCTTGTAATTAGGGATATAATAGGACTTGGCATACATAACCTTGTACGACAAGGAAAGGATATAGTCCTAGTTGGGCACGTTGTTTTCCTAGAAGGAAATCCCTTGGTCGGAGTTGACTGGGATTCCTACTCTGTAATCCTGTCCCCCGGTATATAAGGGGAGGCAGGGCGCCTCCCTGTAGGCATATCGAAATCTCACCAGAGAAACCTTAAAGGCAATACACCACAACTGGACGTAGGATATTACCTCATCTCGAGGGTCTGAACCAGTATAAATTGTTTTATGTTCCATTGCAGTCCACCAAGTTTAGGTCTCACGAGTAGCCCTATATTATTATTGCCGATACAAAACATCGACAGTTGGCGCGCCAGGTAGGGGCATCGGTGAGATCCTCTTCAACAAGCCTGATGGATCCAACCACCGGAGTCGACGGCATCAACTTCTTCTCCGGGGAAACAATCACCTTCGGGAGCCTCGACTTTGTCACCGACAAATTCAGCAACCTCACCATGTCTGACTCGGACCTGATCCGATCGGCTAGGGACCAAGCTGACTCTGTGCTAGTCGGCCTACGTAACGCCACAGCAACCCTCGTCAACATGCTACGAAAATCTTCAACATGCCCGGGTCTTGGAACAACTCTTTCTTTCAGTGTTTGACTCGGACTCGACCTTGAGCCAGCCGAGATCAGGCTAAGAAAGGAGGAGATCATCAATCTCCCGTTCGGACTTGGCCATGCCACGGAACACGGCCCAGAGCCGCTCGAGATCGGATCTAGGGAGGTCAGAGTTGTAATCACCCCCATCAACTACTCTGATTCCAATTCCAAGTCGGACAGCAGTTCAGTAAGCTTCTCCCTGCCCCGTGAAGTCTTCATGGCGTCCAAGGGCTCTACTCTCACTCAGGAGGCATGCCGACTACGCAAGCAGCAAGAGGAGGAGGCCCGCCAACTACGAGAACAACAGGAGGAGGAAGCAAGATGCATGCACGCCGACCGCAATGCCTGCAGTGACAATCTGCGCAGGGCTAGGCGGGCTGCTCAACAACAAATCCTCCAAACCAGAGTCAGCGACCACGACGTCTTCCTAATGCCTTAGCAAAACATCGTAGCCACTGCGACTCTACTGGACACGCTCCAGTTTGGGCCTGATCATCAGGCCACCCTGACTATAGCAAGGATAAAAGCCATGATCACCACTGCTGCATGTCAGCAGCACCAACAATCAGGCGATACCCTCATACCGACCAACCGGTCGGCTTCTCCAACAGCGGTCTTATCCGCCTCGACACGACGTCGAGCGGCCGGCCCCAGTCAACGGCACACGGAGTCATGCCAGACGTCACTCAGCAACCCCAACAACCATCGACGGCGTCGACATCAAAACGACCGTCGGGACAACCAGGATCTCTGAGGCTGACTATGACGAGATCTTCGGCAAGACATCAACGCACAGCGCCGCAAACATACGGCTAAGGACTGCTTCATACTTAAGAAGTTTGCTTCCGAGCAGGCTTCAACGTCTGGCACCGATAAACACAAGGACAAGCCAGATTCGGGCACAACAGGGGATAACCAAGATCCCCAGGCTGAGCTCAACCACATCTTTAGAGGGCCATCTGCATATGAGTCCAAGAGGAAGCAGAAGCTCACAGCACACGAAATCAACTCAGCCTCTGCAGCAGACACCCCCCAATACTTGCGCTGGTAAGAAACGCCAATCACGTTTGACTGCGCAGATCATCCCGACCGGATTACTCATCCAGGACGCTATCCACTCGTCCTAGACCCAGTCATCAGGAGCATCAAACTGAAGAAGATTCTCATTGATGGAGGCAGTGCTCTCAACATTCTGTTCGCCAAGACGCTGGACGAGATGAAAATTCCTCGTTCAAAGCTACGGCCGAGTAGAACACCCTTCGACGGGGTAATTCCCGGTCTATCTTCTACTCCACTCAGATAGATAACTCTGCCAGTTACTTTTGGCACGCGGAATAATTTTCACACTGAGAATATCTGCTTTGAGGTTGCCGACTTCGAGACCGCGTATCATGCGATACTTGGACGGCCGGAGCTAGCCAAGTTCATGGCAGTGCCACATTATACCTACATGATGCTCAAGATGCCAGGACCAGCCGGAGTTCTTTCTCTTCGCAGCGATGTCAAGCAAGCCTTCACCTGCGACAAGAAGAGCTATGAGCTGGCTCAATCTCAAGAAGCGCCAGTCGGGCACAACAGCATTCGGCTAGCCGCTACAACTGCATGTGGGAACGATCAGGTTCCGACCAAAAAAGTAGCCAAGTCGGGAATTTCAGCGGACTCTGAAACCAAGAAGATCTCCTTGGACCCTTCCGACCCCTCCAAAACAGCTCTTGTCGGGACCGGACTCAACCCCAAATAGGAAGACGTGCTCATCACCTTCCTCTAGGCGAACAGGGACATATTTGCTTAGAAACCTTCCGACATGCCTGATGTACCCAGGGAGGTGATCAAGCATTCCCTCAACATTAAGCCGGACGCCAAGCCAGTCAAACAACGGTTACGGCGCTTCCCACAAGACCACAAAGATGCTATTCGGGAGGAGATAACTAAGCTCCTTGCAGCCGAGTTCATCAAAGAGGTCTACAACCCGGATTGGCTGGCAAACCTAGTCTTGGTCCGAAAGAAGAACGGTAAATGGCGCATGTGCGTCGACTACACCGATTTGAATAAAGTGTGCCCCAAAGATCCATTTGGTCTACCCAGAATAGATCAGGTAATGGATTCAACTGTAGGGTGCAAACTTCTCAGCTTTCTCAACTGTTACTCGGGATATCACCAAATTAGCTTGAAGGAGAACTGCCTGAAGACTTCTTTCATCACGCTGTTTGGAGCATACTGCTATATCACTATGCCGTTCGGGTTAAAAAATGCTGGAGCAATGTATCAACGAGCAATTCAGCGGTGTTTACACACTCAACTTGAGTGCAACATGGAGGCATATGTCGATGACGTGGTGATCAAGACAAAGTCCAGAGAAGACCTCATCACCGACTTAGAAGAAACTTTCCAAAGCCTTCGAAGATTCAAGATGATGTTGAATCCAAAAAAATATGCTTTCGGTGTACTGTTCGGAAAGCTACTCGGCTTCATCGTATTGCATTGAGGCATCGAGGCTAATCCAGAGAAAATCAACGCTATCATGAACATGGCACCTCCAACTAGTCAGAAAGACGTCCAAAAGCTGACAAGCTGCATGGCGGCACTCAGCCGATTCATCTCCTGACTTGGTGAACGGGGAATGCCATTTTTCAAACTATTGAAGAAAGCGGACAATTTTCAATGGACACCCGAAACCTAGCAGGCCTTCGAAGACTTCAAAAGATTTCTCACATCACCACTAGTATTGGCATCATCTATGCCCCAGAAACCACTAATGTTATATCTGGCGGCAACCAATCAGGTAGTAAGCACGGTGCTGGTAGTAAAGCGATCAGAGCCAGGTCATATACAGAAAATTCAACGGCCAATTTAATTTGTCAACGAGGTCCTAGCTGACTCCAAGATGAGATATCCTCAAGTCCAGAAGCTATTATATGGCCTACTCGTCACTGTCTGGAAGATGGTGCACTATTTTCAGTCGCATCAAGTCACTGTTGTCACATCGTATCCACTCAGGGACGTCCTACACAATCGCGAGGCCACTGGTAGAATAGCTAAATGGGCGCTCGAGTTGATGGCGTTTGACATCATTTTTCGACCACGGATAGCAATCAAATCTCAAGCTCTAGTCGACTTTGTGGCCGAGTGGACAGAAGTTCAGATGACTACAAACACGGACAAGCTAGAGTACTGGACGATGTACGTCGGCGGTTCTCTATGGATCGGCAGCGTGGGGGCTAGCATTGTGTTGACATCACCCACCGGCGAAAAACTCAAGTATGTCCTCCAGATTTACTTTCCGGCTTTCCACAATGTCACCGAGTACGAAGCACTCATCCACGGGCTCCGCATTGCCATATCACTCGACATCCGTCAACTGGTTGTGCGCGGGGATTCTCAACTCGTGGTCAGCCAAGTCATGAAAGACTGGGCATGTCTTGACGATACTATGGCGGCGTATTGTCAGGAGGTCAGAAAGCTAGAAAACAAGTTTGATGGGCTGAAGATAACTCATATATTATGACAATACAACGATGCTGTAGACGAAAAGGCCAACATGGGATCCAAACGAGAAGTGGTCCTGACTGGGATTTTTGTTGAACAACTACTGGAGCCATCAGTCAAGAAGAAACCAATGCTTGAACAGTCGGGGGCTGAACCTAGCCCGGCAACAAATGAAGTACTAATCATCTCTCAAGATTGGCAGACTCCAGTTCTCATATTCCTCTTGGACGACGAACTCCCAGAAGAATGCAGTGAAGCCAAACGGATTAAGCGTCGAAGCAAATGTTTCCTTGTAGTCGGAGAAGACCTGTATCGTAGAAGTGCATCCGGGGTCCTCATGCGCTGTGCCACACCCGAGGAGGGCAAGCAGATTCTGCAATCGATCCACTCGGGTATTTGTGGCAACCATGCCACATTCAGGATGTTAGTCAGAAAGGCTTACAAGTAGGGTTTTTGTTGGCCAACTGCGTAATAGACGCTAAAGATATAGTTCGCACATGCGAGGGATGCCAATTCTAAGCAAGACCAACACATCTTCTAGCTCAAGAACTTCAAACAATTACAATCTCTTGGCCCTTAGCAGTTTGGGGGCTCGACATGGTCGGGCTGTTCAAAAAAACGCCAGGAGGGTTCACACACTTGTTCGTGGTAGTGGATAAATTCACAAAGTGGATTGAGGCAAAGCCCGTTGCTACCATAACAACGGCACAAGCAAAGGACTACATCATGAATATTTTATACCGATTTGGGGTTCCTAACCACATCATAACGAACAACGGTACTCAGTTCACGGGCGGCATATTTCAAGATTTCTAAGACGACTTCGGCATTAAGATCTGTTATGCTTCTGTGGCATACCCACGAAGTAATGGGCAGGTCGAGCGTCTTAATGGCATGGTCCTACAAGGTATCAAGACTAGGGTGTTTGACCGACTACAACCATGTGCAGAGATGGGTACAAGAACTCCCATCCATTCTCTGGTCTCTAAGAACCACGGTTAGTCAGGCAACAGGGCAATCTCCTTTCTTCCTAGTCTATGGTGCTGAGGCTGTGTTACCAACCGAGTTGGAGTTCAGCTCTCCGTGAGTTTGAGCCCACTCAGAAGAAAAATCAAACAAAGCCCGATTGGTTGAACTTGATTAGTTGGAGGAAGCGAGGGATATCACAACTATCCAGTCGGCAAGGTATCTTCAAGGCCTGTGTCGTTATCATAGTTGAAATGTCCGTGGCCACACCTTTTTGGTGGAAGATCTCGTCTTGAGAAAAATACAAACCACAAAGACATGCATAAACTATGATGAGGACATCACTTCTTTATATACACACTTACAACAACCTCCTCATGTTGAACAAGATGTGCCATAGATCCAAGGACCAATTACTCATGCACGTGCCCGTCAACTTAATCGCCAGGTGAATGCGTTCCTAAGCTTACATGGAAATATTTCTGCGAATGGCATGCTATTTAATTCTTGTGATAATTTTATTGTTATTAGAAACCTGGGAGACGACCATGGAGAATAGCTCAAGAAACCAAATATTAAAGTGGAGACAACAAGTGCAAGTAAACTCCTATTCCCGAGACCGACTCAGCTTCGGGCTGGGAGACAGCATCAACTTCAAACGGCCATAACTTTTGATCCAGAAGGAGTTATAGGGCCAACAAGTATTTGTTGGAAAGCTTATGAAGTCTACTTTCAGATGGTTTTGGTCCCACATCAAAATTCCTCCTGAGCTGTCCAAAATATTGAAATAAGATACATATCTCTTCCAGTCCGAGTCTGTTTTGAGCCTTGGGCCTTGTAATTGTGTCGTGGGTTAAGCCCAAGGAGTGTGCGCTCTAGGGTTAACCCTAGGACATTGCAAATCATATATATACAGTAGCTGTCATCATTTAGAATTAAGTTTTACTTAGATTATCCTGCCATTGCAGTTTCGCCATCTAGATCGATTTGTAGAACCCTAACTTTGTGTGCTAAACATTCATCTGCAATTCAGGATTGTGTTTTCTTTGTTCTTGCAAATTTCTTCGATTGTTTGCAGGAGCAAAACCTTCGTGGTTAGGTCGACTGCGTGAGAGCATAGCCGATAACGACAAGACGCGCGGGTGTAGCGGTTGCGAGGTGACGATCGCTGATCGGAAGCCTCAAAACATGAACGTCTTCATGTCGCCAAATCGAACCTATCGGAAGATCGGGCACCTAGTCTCGCATCAAACTATCCCCCCTGTGGGAAGGGCCATTCATTATCACTGAGGTGACACGTCCAAATGTCTACCGACTGAAGACTGAAGATGGCGCCCTCGTCAGCAACTCATGGAATATAGAACAGCTATGTCCTTTCTATGCCTAAGTTTTGTATTTTCTCTATATATATGTACAAAGTTTTTTCTCTGACTCACTACATCGCTTGTTTCAGCCGAGTAGTGAGTCGGGGCTGCATGTGTTATGTGCCTTGTCAAATAAAATACGAGCTTGCTTTATCTAAGTTATGATGTTTTACAACGATTATGCTACGTTTGCCCGAGTATAGCTTTTAGAAGTGAATGATTTTTTCAGTTCCTATCAATCTACTCAGTGCCCGAGTATAGCTTTTAGAAGTATACTTGTTAGCCAAAACATGCAGTCGGAGCGACAAGAAAACGGATGAAGGTTATTGTCAGGCAAGAGGCCTACTAGCATAGTCGGCCTCCACCTTGGCTTTGGCTTTCTCCAATTCGGCTTTGGCCTTCTCCATCTCCTTCTGCTTGTTCTCTTGTTGTTTTTTCTCCTCTGCCTAGGCCTTTAACTCGACTTCGAGGGTTGCAAATTAGAACAGTCAAGGACTCAAGATTGCAGTCAGAACTCAACAAGGCAGTCGGGAATCAACAAAGCTATAGAAATATACTCGGGATTTACTCGGGAAGATAACACAGAATACTTACTTCTGATCTTTTCAGCTAGAGCCCACTTTTCGTCCCTGAGCTTGTCAACTGCTCTCCTCAACCATGTTTCCTTCTCCTGGCTAGTCCGCTCTAGGTCGTCCTTGGCAACTTGGAGCTAGCTCAGTCGTTGGAGATGGGGGGCGAGCTGGGTCAGGACCTTGTTCATTTTCTCTGAAAGATCGACAATCTTCTGCTCATAGCAAAACAGAGTCAAAAGGCAGAGTACCATGTCAAATGGAAACTGTCTAGAACTCAATGTGTCAAGACTTGCTACATACTTGGACTCCCCTAGACGCGGCAATTGCAGCACGTAGAAGGACTTCGTGCTCCCTTGATGCTGCTCGTTCGTCGTGGTCATAGCTCTCCGCGACTCCCTCGGGGGTGACCCAATGAAATGTTCTTGGGAAATTATGTGGAGGGGCTTCAAGCCTGGGAAGGTCCACTTCATCAGAAGACGATGAAGAAATTGTTGGAGATGAGGTCCCGACTCCCAACTCGGCAGCTACAGGGGTTTCAGTGGCTTGCTCGGGGGCTGAAGCAACAACTTCTGCACTCGTCCCTTGAATAGTCGGCACTAGTGGTCCTGCTATCAGGACTGCCTTAGCTTCTGCAGCCGGGGTAGCCTCTGGCTCAGCAGATGAACTCATCAATGTTGGCTCGGCTAAAGTCGGCTTGGTGACAGGAGCAGCTGGCATAGTCCCCTTAGGATCTATGTCAACTCGCTTCCTGAACAATGTGATAGGTATCAAGGCACTGTCACTTCATTCAAGATTCTTGGGAGATTGAAGATTGCTTACCTCTTGGAAGTCTTGAACTTCCACGAGGAGGCTCTAGAAGATATCAACAGTGGAGAGCTACTGGCAGTCAGGCCAGATGACGCGGCAGTCGGCGGTGGTGATTTATCTCCAGTCGGCTCTGTTTCTAGCACAGCCGACTGGGGCGTTGAGGTACTCAGCGGCACCGCCCTTGGGCTCGATGTCGCTGATCTCGTACTCGGCGGTGCTAGCCTTTGTTATGCCCAGAAATTCACCACCGGAATTTTGAACATTCATGTGTATTAAATCCCTGTCCAGGAAAGCCAGGGTACATAATTCCAAGTTGCCATACAGAGTGCGTCTTACAAATAGAATAAAATTACATTACATAATGCAGTGGTAAAGGAAAAGTAAGCCTATTAACATCTAGCCAAGCGGAGGCTTCCATTCCATAGGCATCTTGACAGCGGATCCTGCCTAGTCCTTGTGACGATCCTCGTCAGATAGGTACTCCAGCACTAAGAGGGGGGAAAAGGAGCAAGACTGAGTACCACCCACAGTACTCAACAAATCACACCCGCAAATATGCACTATGCATGGGAATCAAAGGTAGGCTAGGGGTTTATTTTCATAAAAGCCTTGGCAAACATTAGTAGTTTGCAAACAGTAAAAAGGTTGATTTATTAAGCAATATTAATCCTCCGCTGGTCAACGTTACACCACATTAACCAGGCCCAACCATCCATCCTATCACTAAAGCAATTTTAAGTCAACTTATTATAATAAGACTAATCATGGTGAGTCTTGACCAATATGCCCATAACCGTGGGCGCGGCTATTCGAATAGTTTTTAACTCTAGCCAGAGGTGTACAACTGTACCCACAAGACACAGCCCCACACACGTTCCCGTGAGCCGACGTGTCACCACAACACCCCGTCAGAGGCTGTGATAGGACAGGACTATTCACGCAACCTCTCCCAAACCATCCACACCACGCTGAGGTTGTACCTGCCGCCAGGACACCCCACATCGGCCAGGCTACCCTCCTTGTACCACAATGGATCTAGAAGCCGATCAACCCTTCCTTGGGCCAACCCAACCCCATCACACCCATTCTCACCATCGGTGCCTAGGAGAGGGAGAAGAGACGCTACAAGCCCAGCTGTTACCCACGCTGGCATGTGGAAAGTACGAGTAATTGCCCAAGGGGTTCCCGCAAACCGGTCCTTAATTGCCATGGGTGCGACAAGCAAAACCATACACCCACAGCCCACCATTTGGGTCAAATTTTAGTAATTTAATAGTAATATGTCCAATGTTACATTTCCCGACATAGAGTCAAATCATGAATGTAAATGATAATATTTAATTCCTAGGTGAACTAATAGTTTCTAAGCATGGAACTATTTAATATCCTAAGAATAATATTCTAATCATGTTGTTACCCAGGTGACAAGGAACAAGGTTCAACAACTAAGGCATAATCTTATCTATATAAAGGTCATAATCCATACCACATGAAATAATAAAAACATGCATATTTATTTAACTAAACAAAACATTTTAGCAACAAGTAGGTGCAAAATGATCAAGATTACAGTGTGACTTGCCTTGCTCCAGCTCGACATACTCGGCTATGACCTCGTAGTACACGGGAGAGTCGATGGCGTCGGATTCTATAGCGAACCACACACAAACAATTAAAAACAGTACATGTGGGCAGTCAACCTGTGGACGCCCCGGAAGTGCATTATGGAGAGCAATTACTATGACAACGCGAAATATCTAGATGGACGGGATCTCGAATCAAAACCAAATAACCGCAGTAACCATCCATCCTCATCGCAGCCTTGCCATAATAAGCGCCGAATTCAAAAATAAAGAGATATTTGGAGAGTTGATTCACCAGTCCGAAACGGCAAAGTGTGCCCGTCAAACCACACGAAGGTAGTGACCAAACACGATACACACTTCTGGGGACATGGTCTACGGTTGAATCAATATCCATGCATCTCATCATTTCTAACTTCTTACTAGTGTGTGACTAGCCCAGGAAAGCTCTAGTCCCACACGTTCATCTTAGCAATTGATAAACATCACAAGTACTCTAAAACATGGATAAAAGAGCAGCAGGGTTATATATATTACATAGAGGGTTCACACACCCTAATTCATCTCAGAGTAGCACAAAAGATAGTAGCAGAAATATAAACATAAAGGATAAAACCAGTGGTGCCGTACCAAACCACAGGGCAACCGACTGGGAATAGAGCTTAACTCCAACTACACATTATCCTCGCCACCCTCGGCAGGATAATAGTAGACCACACCAACATCGTCATTATCCTCACCTGAAAAATAAGCAGCGTGAGTACGAATGGTACTCAGCTAGACTTACACAATAATAATAGTACAAAGGAGTAATGCCGGTCTCTACATCAAGGAATATGGCTAGGTTGATCTGATTTTGCATAAAGATAGGTTTATTGAGCAAAATAATAGCTTGAACCATAAGCATTTGCGAAATATAGCAATTTGGAATTTTATGACAGCAAGTAATATGTTCTGAAAAAGAGGTGAAAATGAGCATAATCCCATGCTCTAACATCAATAATGGGCCACCATTGCCCAATTAAAATGCTACACAAGCATACCATCTTCCATGACTACAACCAAGTCATATTTAACACCAAAACCTCTCATATAAACCCATCCATCCATGACTATCCTAAGTCATGATATAACCACATAATCCCATAACCACATATCCCAAGTTTGATGCTAACATGAGTGAGGAACACATCAAGCGGTCGTCCGTAACCGTGGACACGGCTATTTGAATAGTTCTTACTCTGATCAGAGGTGTACATCTTTACCCACACGATGTGATAGAAGCCAAACAACTACACTCTAGTTTGATCCGTACCCGTCGGTACCCACACTCTACACATTGAGTGCGGACTAGAGGTCACAACAAAACCTTTCCCACGCTTAGCTCCAACCACCTAAACCACGTCTGGGCCCCCGACGACTTAGCCACACACACCGGTGACTAAGGCGGGCTCACCGTCGCGGGAGGCACCTCCGGCCAAAACTAGGCGTGCACGAGGCCCTCCAAAGGAAAAACCATCCTCACGACTGACTAACGGGCGTAGATGGCCACAGCCTCCCGTGCTACTAAGTTAAGCCATCCCATTCCCGGCGTGTGGAAGTACGTAGGGTGCTTGAATAGACGTCAACATGTTCGGTCCTTAACGACCTAGACGGAGCTACATGCATCGGGGAAACACCATCCCGTCATTGCCCTATCATCCATCCAAGTCAAACATATTCTTAATTATAACTCAGAAGTTATTCTTTTCAGATTTTAACCCATCCATTCGTATTAAACTAGTTTTGAACCGATAGCTCCATCTATCAGATTTTTCTAAGTCTAGAAATAAGCATGGCTAAGCATTCGATAAAATAAAAGTATCCCAAAGTCCTTAACCAGGGGTGACAAGGTAAAAACATGGAATCAACAACCAAGGAATGGAAATACATACAAATGGGGCAATATTGACTCTACCCGTTTTCCCATTTTAAAAATAGACCAAAACATGCATATAGATATTGTTTTCATAAACAAATCAATTTATTGAAGACATAGGTTCAATATGCCTAGATGCTTACCTTGCTGCTGTACGAAGTCACACTCAACCTCAAGTTCTTGCTCCACGTACTCCGAGTTGTCTGAATCTACCGATAAAAAGCGAATATGCAAATAAGAATCAATTAAATATGTCTATGCAAAATGATGAATTGATTATGCAATAAATACAGTATGTAGGCCACATTCTAAAGTGAATTTTAGTGAAACAATCATTCCAAAATCTTTTATGGTTTAGGAGATACAAAAATAATAAGCCACATACGCTGAAACTGGCAGATCTGTAATTAATTTGTACTCCCTTAGGGTATCACAAGTAACTTGCATTCCAAAATAGGATTTTACAAGTGTGAGTATTTTTATGTGAAATTACATATTTTACTGGCTCCAACAAAATTAGGTTCACTGGATTTTGATTTAAATTGATTTAGTTGTGAATTTTACAAGTTTATCAAAAAGAAGGGTTAGAAATTACTTAGGTCTATTTTGGGAGGTAGTTTTGTCAAAAAAAAATTTATCCACAGCAAAGGTTACAATTTTCTGAGTTAAGAAAAAGTGGTTTCATATTTTTAGCAGTTAGGATGAATCTTCTAAAAATTTACAAAGTTCTTGGGCACAAAATAAGTTATTTTTGCTTCACATTATTTTATAGACATTTTCTGTACAGAAGTGGTCCTATTTTATTTCACAGTATTAAAGTTCACAAATTTACAGAACTAACAAAATTGGTTTCACTTAAAAAGGAGTTAAAATGAAATAGTTATGGATTTTCAAAGTTTGACCGTTTTTCTGTTGGAAAATAATTCAGTTTATCTTTTCTTTTCTTTTCTTATTCCTCCCCAGCCCGGGCCCACCTGTCGGCGTTTCAAAACAGAGGAGGCACGGGGCTGGCTTGCCACTGGCTCTGCTCACCAGTGCCGGCGGCGAACGGTGGCTCGGTTGAAGTTGCAGCCAAAAGAGAAAATGTAGCCGAGGTCCCAGCGAACCTAACGGTGCTCGGAAATTCACCGGTGATGGATAGTAGCTCGCCGGCGGCGAGCTCGAGCGGCTGTTGCGCACTGGCTACACATGCATATGGGCGATGGCCTTCAATCAAGTGAAAAAGAAACTGGAAGAGGTGGCTAGGGAGCATGATGAAGCTTACCATGGGGTTTTCTGGGTCGAAAGAGGTCAGAGCGGCTCCGGCGGCTGCAGGCGACGGCAACGGTGATGACCAAGCTTCGGCTTCACCGTGGCTGGCTCGATTCGCTGCATGCGCAGTGGAGACAACACATGCAGGAGGTTAAGTATCACCCTAGGATGCTACCAGCGCAAGGAAACGATGAACGGCTCACCGGTTGAGGCGAATCGCGCGCGGCGGAGTTTGACCGGAGTTGGGGAAGACGATGGCCGATCTCCTCGCTCGGGGCTCAGTTTCCAGAGATTTTTGGGGCGCTTGGCTGCTGGGGCTGAGGCGGTGTTGGTGGCGCAGTGGCTCGGCCAGAGACGAGCTCGAACGGCGGGAACACTGGCACAACGGTGACATCGCGGCCGCGCTCCCGGGCTCCGTAGCGAGGCCGCGTCCCTGGCACGTTGGAAGGCAGCAAGCCACTGGTGAGGATCGTGGAGGGGTCGATGAGCAGCTGTAGGGCGAGAGGCCGACGAGGAGCACGGACAGCAACAGCAGCAGTAGCAGCAGCAGCGGCGGCGGCAGGCACGCACGACAGCAGCAGCAGGCACGCACGAGGAGCTGACACCTCTTAGCTGCTTGACACAAGAATGGAGTGGAGAAGATGAGTGAGCTAGCTGGCGTGGAAGTTGAGAAAGAGGAGAAGAGAGAAAGAGATGACAGCAAGGCCAAATAGGTGTCTCTCTCTCCATTTGCATGCCTTGGTGGGTCCCACTCAAAAATTTTGGTGCACAAGAGATGGAGCTAGCTCCTAGACACTGATTAGTGGGCCTAGGTCGTGGTGCTCTAGGTGTATGAGAGGGGTATGGGTAGAAAAGTTGGTGAACTCTGATTTTGAGGGGTTTTCTAGATTTTTCTTTTCCTCTCACATTAAAAAATCAAATTGAGTAAGTAAAACTAGTGTTAAAAATATGGTAATTTTTGTGTAGCTATCCCAGACTACCTAGGTTCTATTTTCGAAAGTTTCACACAAAAATTCAAAATGGTTTGCTCACAGAAATTCAAAGAAAAGGACCCAGGCTGAAACTTGTTTGAATTTTTAATGGATCTTAAATAATGAAATAAATTCTGAAAAAATTATATTAATTCATGATAAATAAACTAATATTTTAATAAATTATCTCCCATATACACTTCTGTTCAATTTGATGCACTTTTTAGTAGTGTTTTGTTTTTGCCGATTTAGGGTTTAATTATTGAGGGTTTAAATATTGCAACCTTTAACTTGCATGGAGTGACAATGCAAAAGTTTAAATTGTGCACTCTAATGACAGTAGGGCATAACACTAAGTACCTGAACTTAAATCTAGGGCTATGACAGCCCTCCCCCCCTAAAAAGAATCTCGTCCCCGAGATTGCGACGGGTTGGAGAAAAGATAGGGATATGCATTGCAAAGATGGTCTTCGCGTTCCCACGTGGCTTCATCCTTGGAGTGATTACTCCACTGGACCTTGAAAAATTTATGGCACGATTTCGAGTGATACGCTCAGCTTCATCAACAATGCGAATCGGGTGCTCTCGATAGGAAAGATCGGGTTGAAGGTCTAGATCTTCCAACTTGGTTTCTTCGGTGGGAATCCGTAAGCATTGTTTCAGTTGTGAGATATGATACATTGTGAAAAGCTGAGAGTGATGAGGGAAGGTCCAACTTGTAAGCAACAGCTCCTCGCTTCGCAATAATGCGGAAGGGACCGATATAGCGAGGTGCTAATTTTCCCTTCACTCCAAACCGATGTGTGGTTTTAAAAGGAGTGACCTTGAGATATACATGATCACCAACATTGAAGCTCAGTTCACGTTGGCGACGATTGGCATAGCTCTTTTGCCGGGATTGAGCTGTTCGCAAGCATTCGCGAATAGTTCGTACTTGCTCTTCAGCTTGCATGACCAAATTTGGACCAAAGAATGGTCTTTCTCCGGACTCGGACCAATGGAGAGGTGTTCTACATCTCCTTCCATACAAGGCTTCAAAAGGAGATATTTGAATGCTTGATTGATAACTATTGTCATATGAGAATTCTGCATATGGAAGGCATCTTTCCCAATTTTTACCAGAATCAAGAACACACGCCCTCAACATATCTTCTAGAATTTGATTTAACCTTTCAGTTTGGCCTCCGGTCTATGGATGATATGCGGTACTAAAAGAGAGTTTAGTGCCCATGGCTTCATTGAGGCTCTCCCAACAATGAGAAGTGAATTGAGGGCCCCTATCTGAAACAATTCTTGTTGGGACACCATGGAGGCAAATGATACGTGAGAGATATAATTCCGCCAATTTGCTTATTCGATCAGTAGATTTAATATGAAGGCAATTATAGAGTCAGTAGATTTAATGATACGTGGAGGCAAATGGATTCTTGGCATTTTTCTGGATTTAATAAAATTTGAATGGACTTAATCGGAGTTCGTATGAATTAGTTATGAATTTTTGAAGTTTTACAGTGATTTTCCATGTAAAATTAATTATTAAATAATTTATTGCGTAATTAAAGGAATTATAGAGTCACTGGACCCCGGGGAACTGGAGCCGGCAGGCGGTTCCCACTGGTCAGTGACACGGGGAAGGGCAGCGCACAATCGACCAAGTCCACCGCGGCCCAGCGGGGAAATGGCCATGTGGCTGCCACGCAGTAGCCACGGCGGGCTGATGAGCCGATGCGACACCCAGGTGGTGCCGACGTAGCGGGGGAGCAGGCACCCGCGGGGGCACCACGCGGCTGGTCCAGATCTGCCGAAGCAGATCGGACGGCTGGGGCCAAACGGGACAGGATCCCGCTAGCGCGACCGCGCCGCGGTGAAGCACCCGGCCCAATGGTCGTTAGGGGAAAGAAAAACCAACCGGGGCAATGAGGAAGCACGGCCGAAGGCCCGTGGCGGAACTCACCGAGGGGGACGACAGAGAGGATGGGTCTCCGGTGGCGATGGAGCTCGCAAGGGTGGTGGCCTAGGCGCTCCGGGATGCAGCAAACCTAGCGGTGGCGCGAGATAGGCCCGGCGGTGGCTAGCGCGGCAGCGACGAGCGGCTGAAGGCGGTGGTTTGTGGTGGCAGCTCTGGATCACGCAGCGCGAGGTGCCAGGGAGCTCGGGAAGCGGCGGCGTTTGAGGGAAAAGAAAGAGGAGAGGATGGTAAAGGTTTTTAAGAGCCCGGGTGGGGGAGATCGTGGCCGAGTTGGCCAAATTTCACCGTGGCTAGTGGGCGCGATTCAACTGCGGTCATGGAGGAGAAGGGCGGAGAAGGTGGGGGAAACAGGTGGGGACTCGGTCCACGCGGTTTGAACTCGGAGCCGAGACCCTGGGGAGCGGGAACGGGCAAAATCCGACGGGCAGGCGGCTCGATCCCCTCCGGCCGATTCGGCCGGAGGTTGAGGATGAAGCTGACATGTGGGGCCCTAGGCCCACATGTCAGCGAGAGGGGTGAGGGGAGCAGCACAGGGAGAGTGGCCGACAGGTGGGGCCCAGCTGGCGGTGAGAGAGGGTGAGGGACGCGTGGGCGTGCGGGCCGTGCAAGTAGGCTGCACAGGAGCGGGCCGCGGCCTAGGAAAAGGAGAAGAAAAGGGAAAAAGAGGGAAAGAAAGAAAGGAAAAAAAGAAAAGGATTTCCAGAGGGAATTTAATTCCGATAAATCATTTTGATTTATTAAAAATACTTTCAGTGCTCTAAAAATTCCAGTAAAATTCCTATTAGTGTATTTTGGCAAGGAGAATATAGGAAAAATATTCTCAGCCCTGATAAGTTATTATTTTGCATTTGTCTCATTTAATTAATTCACTAGGCCTTTTAAGATATTTTCTTGGGGCTATTTATTCAATATATTTTGTGTGGCTCTATTTAAGGGGGAAAAAAATTCAGGGTGTGACAGCCTTGGCCTCGATTTTGCTGGACTCGACGTTGCTGAGCTCGGAGGTGCTAACCTTGGGTTCGATGTTGCTGACCTCGGACTTGGACAAGATGGTCTTGGGCTTGGCGGCCTAGGGGCTGAACTGGCAGGGTCTTTGATCTTCAGACTCCCCGGTGTTGCGCTTGGCTTGCTTGCTCTTTTCTTGCCCGGATCTTCAATGAGTTTCTTCACAGCCCTCTTGGAGCTAGGTTGGGCAGCAGAAGGACTAGCCGGCCTCTTCTTCGTTTTGGTGGCTGACAGGGTTTGGGAGTCATCATCAAATTCCTCACATTCCTGCAAGTGTTTCAACAACACACATCATACATTCCATAGCAATCCAAGATAGATATCCACAGACATTCATCACGGATGGATAGCAATTCAACATTAGCTTTTCAGGATTACCTGTGGCCAAGGCCTTTTTTGGCTATAGGCTTTGGTGGCGCGCTTTGTATCTTCTGTCTCCACTATCTCATTGATGAAAAAACTGAGCAAGGTATCGGTCACCTTGTTCTTATCGGTTAAGTCCGAGTATTCTCAGCTGTGATCATTTTTACCCTGATAATCCCAACCGAAGTGGCTTCTCAGCTTCAAAAGCCTGGTGCAGCGGTTCAAGAAACATCTCGCTACCCAGGGATCAGTCAACCCCGAGCTCTTCAGGACATCTATCTTCTCCACCAACTGGTATACTTGGCCCATCTCTTCATAGCTTGGCACAGAAGACCAGCTGGGCAAAACCACCGGTGGAGAACCAGTGAAAGGGGGTAGAGAAGGTTCGAGATTGGAACAATAGAACCATTCTCTAGGCCAGCCCTTGAGGGAGATTTTCAGAGAAACATGAAGATAGATCTTTTTCATTTCGTTCCTGAGTTGGAGACCGGCTCCCCCAATCACTTGGAATTTATTTTTGGATGGCTAGGGTTTGATATGGAACAAATAACAAAAGAGATTAAAATGGGGCTTCACCCCTAGAAAAGCTTCGCACAATGTGACGAAGATAGAGATTTGCAGAATGGAGTTGGGATTCAAATTCACCAACTCTAATTGATAGAAGGACAAAAGTTGGCGGAAGAAATCCGAAGAGGAAAGGGCAAGACCACGATGAAAGAAAGAGGTGAAGGCGACTGTCTCACCAGATCGGGGCGCAGGCATAGATTCCCCTTCGGCAGTGCACCAACGGATAACTTCTTGTCGCTACAGCATCAATTGTTTCTCCAAGTACTTCAGCTTCGTCGAACCGCAGTCCGAAACCGGCCAAGCTTTTGTGGGCATCTCAGGGATCTCGAGAGAAGCTCTTAGCATTGCTGGGAGTGAGAAGATTTGGGGGAAATGCTCTTAGAGGCTTGGGATGGATGCGGCAGAGCGAAATCACGCGAGTTTCGAGCGGGAGACGCTGGCTATGGCAAACCCTAGCGAGACAAAGTGCGAAATTTTGGCGCGGAAGTTGGAAGACGAAACGATTGGCGGATTGGAGAAGATGAGGGAATCTTTTCTCTTTCTCCCCGCTTTTATAGAGCCAGTGCTGATAAGTGGGCTTGGGCCGGCTGATTCGGTACTAGGCCACAAGATATGAGTTTCTAAATGGCATGCTTATAGAGCCGACTGCTGGCTGTGTTAAAATCACAGTGTAGATACTATTTACAGAAACCGATTAAATAATCAAATATGCTTCATGAAAGCCTAATTGCTGAACACCTGTGTTCAGATATCTGCATTATTTGCTAGGTATTGAGGATACATCCTTATAAGAATTGACAACTGGTCTTCATTAAGATTGGGAATGTAGGTATCTCTCAAGTACACCTGACCACACATTGGGTTAAAATCCAAGAAGTGGTACTCGGCTTACATGCTTAGCCACCAATTGCCGTGTGCAAAAATTATGCTAGCTGATATGATGCTGAATAGTCTACATACCATGTAGTATACTCCTCAGGAAAGACTACAAGGTTAAAGATCTTTGACTTTATGTTTAATTGTTTCACAATTAAGCCCAAAGTCGGGGGCTACACCTAATAGGTGCGCCTATTCGGTGCACACCAATCATATTTTTTACATGAAGCCCTTCATAGCCTCGTTGCCAACTAACTTGAAGCAGAACTCGGAAGAAGAAGCACTCGAACAAAGAACAAAGAGTACTCAGGAGCAATGCACTCGGGAATTCTTCACCGTGGAGGATAAGCATTCGGCATCAGCTGTGACTCAACTACGAAGGTCTCAGAGGCTGCTGTGGAGGCCATGGGACCCTGGGTACCTCATGAGAAGCTATTGGGCCACTCAGACATAGGATGGGCCTAACCTTGTAATCAGGGATACAATAGGACTCGGCATACATAACCTTGTATGACAAGGAAATGATATAGTCCTAGTCGGGCACGTTGTATTCCTAGAAGAAAATCCCTTGGTCAGAGTTCGACTGGGATTCCTACTCTGTAATCCTGTCCCCCGATATATAAGGGGATGCAGGGTGCCCCATGAGGGTAGAAGAATCATAGCGAACATCTCACCAGAGAAACCTCAAAGGCAATACTCCACAACTGGATGTAGGATGTCACGCCCAGAATTTCCATCCAAAATTCTGGAGTTTTATTGTGTGTAAATTCTAGTCCAGGAATCAATCGAGACACACATGACAAAATTGATAATCAAAGTAATTGTTTACAAAGCATAAGTATTTATTACAGAGGCGAATGGTACCTCTCAAAATAATAAAGTTCTAACAGTGGATAAATAAATAAGCAGCGTGACGACTCCCACTCCACGCACTTGACCAGGCTCCTGCTCAGTCCTCCAAGTAGTCCTCTTCACTATAGTACCCCTCTGAATGATGATTGTTGATTACAAGGTGAGTACATGAAATACTCCGCAAGCCACATAGCAAATATGCAAGTGCACGGGATAACAAAGGATGGCATAATACGGCTCAAATTTGCATAAAAGCACGTAATAAAATATTTGAGAGAGTAATAAAGCATTAGTTAAATAGCAACATTGATCAACGCTATACCGCTCACCAAAACGGTATAGGCCCAACCACTCCAATCTGGAGCTACACATGTTCCACTATTCAACCATTAAGTTTAAATAATGTAGGACTAATCATAGAAAACATTGCTAGGCCCGCCCTTAACCATGGGCACGGCAATTCGAATAGTTTTACTCTGGCTAGAGATGTACCAATTTACCCACAAGACACAACTCTACCGCACATCACTGTGCGCCTTGATACCACCATGGTACCTCGGGAAGAAATCGTGATAGGACCCTCCATGTAACCCATCCAACAAGGGAGCCACCCGCTGGGCCACTAGTCTCCGGTAGGATTGATCAGATACCTAGTCAGGGAGACGGCCCAACGCCCAAGACATGGACTTATTGATGCAGCCATGGTGGTCTTATTGACACAGCCACAACACGCCATGGTGGACCCCGGTTGAACGTACTATACTTTGGTTCCCACCATTACCCATACTGGCTTGTAGTTAGCACGGGTGTTGCTTCGCAACAAGCAGTCCGCGAACCGGTCCTTAACTGTCACGAGCACCGCTAGCATCAACCATAATCCTGGTGCTCATAACCCACCTTTTAATCAAGTTTTAGTAGACCATTAAATTGTCCTCGTACAACCACCATCGTAAATGGATCATCATTTCATGTAACTGATTAATAGTATGGAAATTACTGTGACAATCCAAAAGTTATTCTATCATTTGCTGTGACAGTACTGCAGGCAGTCGTTGGCATTGCCGGCCGACCTCTTGCCGTAGTGCCATCCCGGGTGACCGTCGGCGCGGAGCATCATCGCCTTCGTCACGTCGAGCACCTCGAACCTCCTCGTGCTCCCGCTCGTCGTCGTCGTCTTCCTCGCCCTCGTCACCTCTTCGATCTGGACTATCCTCAGATCCCACCCGATGGCCTGGTCCCAGCTCGCCGCCTCCGCTTCCTCCAATGGCCACGTCCTGTTGCAGTAGCCGCCGTCGAACCACGAGCCGTGCTCGAACTGGCTCGGCGTGTAGGTCCGGACGAACGCGACGAGGCCGCGCTTGCAGTCGCCGCACCGGGCGGTGGCCTCGAGCGCCGCCCTAACGACGCGGCGGACGGCGTGCGCGACGCCGAAGTCGGTGAGGTTGGCGTTGGGGACGTCGCGGTCGCAGCCGCAGCAGCCGACGCGGCGGCCCCCCTCGGAGAAGTAGTTGACGCGGAAGAACCAGTTGCCGCGAGAGAAGGCGGCGTAGTCGAGCTCCGGCAGGCGGCTCGCCCAGACGGGGTCGGGAGCGTCGAGGTGCACGTCGAACGAGGCCGTCGGCTTCCCGTCGGCGCCGAGCACCGCGTCGGCGGGCGCCAAGAACCGCGTCGTGATTGCCATGAGCGTGAAGCCGTGCGCCGGGAAGCGCCATTCCCGGACACCATCGTCCGCCGAGTCGTCCGCGAACACCTTCGTCGGCGTCTCCGCCTGCATTCAATCACCACCATGAAACCGATCAGCTAGCTAGCTCTCTCCAACGTCACTGACAACTTCTACCACGTCAAGCGATTAGTACGTACCTGAGAGAGGAGGCAGAGCAGAGACTCCATCTGGTTGCGTGCCAGCGAGTCGCCGATGAAGGCGAGCCGCTTGCCGCGGACGGCGGCGAGGACCGTGGCAGGTCGCAGCCGTCGGACTGCCACCTCCAGTAGAGGTGGCCAGAATCCTTGCCGTACTTCTGGCAGTTCTTGTAGTCCGGCAGCGTCGGGCACGTCAGGCTGGTGTACACCGGGCCGGTCGGCTCCGGCACCCACTTCCCCACCGACGTGTCGCAGTAGTTGTCCACGGCTCGTTTTTCCACCGGATCTGAGACCACGCAGCGGATGGATCGGTGAGCAGCGTAACAAGATTGGAATCGGCGGTTTCTTCCGGCCCAAAACCTGTGGCCTCTCCGTGCGGCATGTGCGCACAACCCAGTTATGACGGCCCGGAATCTGTGTTCGTGCGCGTTATTGAACTAAGCAGATCAGGATTTGTTGGGCCACGAGGCCTACCACGCTTAGTAATCTGTCCCAAGCGGGTGACGCGCTCTGGAACAAAGAATTTTTTTTATTTTTATATTTTTTTAATAAAATATTTACAAAATTATATTTTTTTCAAAAATTTACAAAAATATACTCCCAACGCTCTTCGGGAGGACGTTTTTTTTTTAAAACGCTCTCCCAGAGGGCGATTTGATGACATGGCAGACGGTCGTGGGCCGGGCGGCCGACGGCCGTCTGCCCTTTTGCAGACGGCCCCCTGACCAGAAATAAACCATCCTCTAGAAGGGCGAAAAGGGGGCCGCCTGCAAAATCCCAACCCTCGGGCCGTCTCTTTTACGGGTGGCCCCCTTGTCGCCCTTTCAGAGGGCGGTTTATCCCAGCTAAGGGCCTGCCTGCAAAATGGCCGGCCCTTGGCTATTTTTCAGGTGGCCCCCTTGCCGCCCTTCTAGAGGACGGTTTTTGCCCGGCCAGGGGACTACCTGCAAAATGGCCCTTTTACTTTAAAAAAATGATTTCCAAGTAAAAAATTGTCCTTTGGGAGGGTGATTTTTTGCTGGCTCAGTATAAAACCCCCTTTCCAGCCTTCGAAAAGTTCATAAAATTCACAAAAATAACAGAAAAAAAAAGAAAAAGCTGAGAGCGAAGGCGAACGAAAGCGGCGAAGCCCTGCCGATTTGCGGATTCGTCTGCAGGTAATATTTTATATCTCTTTGCAATTTCCATTTCTTTTCATCAAGTGATGTAGTATGTGTAGCATCGTACTAGTTATTTCACGGGTAAGGAAATGTTAGATATGGTCTATAGGGTGTAGATCTATTGTAGTTGAGCATAACGGCTAAGTGCATTAATAGGCCGGATAAGAGAAATTATGTTTTTTTTACTAGATGAGTAGCCCTAGTTTGAGAAACCCTAGGGAGATGGAAATGAGGACAGTGATATTTTATTTTTTGTAGTCATGTGTAGTATACCCTAGGTATGTAGTTGTATAAGGTATTTTTGGTATAGCGAGTTATAACTTGCGTTTATTTGGTTATAATGTAGGTTGCTATGGATGCATTTGGTATGTCCAGTCGTCAACGACCTCCGATTGGCATGCCTCCACTGATGTGTTGGTGCGAAGATGAGTGCAAAGATGCAATAAGTGAGCAGGATCACACATACCGGCAATGGTATTGGATGTGTGCTAATTACGCCTACTCTCCACAGAAGCTGAAGCCACAAGGGAAGTCGAAGAAGCCAGTGGAGATAATACGAATTATCTCATAGTACGAAATATTTAAACATTTGAACTAACAAATTTGCATATGCCAAGACACCAAAACCTCCTCCGCCTTTGTGCGACTTTGTGCAGTAGATAGATACGGAGATCCGTCCACAGTAGATAGATGCTCAAGAACATCTAGGACGGGGTCATCTTGAAGTTGTGCCTTCACCCGTACGACGACTGCTATCAGCGCCTGAACCCGACGGTCCAGCTTCCGCTGCACTTGGACCGGTTACATCCTTTGGACATTTCTTATAGGTATGTCCTGTCTGGTCACACTTTGAACACCATTTATACCTTCCACCGGCTTCTGACTCATCCATGTCATTACAGATGCGTCTTATCTTGCGGCGACCTGCTTTGTTCCTCAATTTTATTGGGTCAGGAATGTAGATAGCTTGAAGATGCTCGGTAGTAAATGTCCTCACAATACCAAAACCGTATATGTCTCCACTTCATGTACTGTAGATTACTTTTTTTTAAAATAAGGTGAGACAAAATGACATGCTTCTATCCCACGCTCACCGCTCGCGGCAATAACATGAGAATATGGCTTGTGGAGCAAAGTAGGCTTTTGGCACAAGCACTTGCAGGTCTTGTCTTCCTTCAGCATGCACTCCTGTACAACTCTTTTGCGGTAGATTCCACGCATGCCCTTGTTGATACACAATATTTTAAATCTGTGCTCTTGTGTACCTTGAGGTATAGCTCAATGTCTTCGGGCCTTATTACTTTTATTTTGCAGGTACTTAGTCAGTAGTGTGCCAAAGGAAATATTATTGTCCGCCATTGAGGGGCCTGCAACTCTGAACCGATCTCTGAAGTATTTGTATGTGCCATGCAAGATAAATTCAATAATACCAACAAGTGGAAGCTCTCGAACTCCATGCATCACCCAGTTGTAAACCTCTGCCAAATTTATGGTCATTATGCCAAATCGAGAACCATTTTTGTCATACAGCAATGCCCATTTCTCCTTTGGCTCATTCTCAATCCACTCCGAAAATTTTCTAATCGAGGATGCTGACCTTATTCTCATACGAGGTCCATCACTTAATAGAGGTCCAAGAGCTTGTGGAGTCTCATCCCCTACAAGGATAGCCCTCCTAGATTGCTCATCCATTTGTTTAGAGGTTAGCTCATCCAACCTCCTCCAAAGCTCATTGAATTTCTTTTCCTGATTCTGGGCGTACAGCCTTTTGAAAAGATCCATATGGTGCTTGTTCTTAAATTGCCTGTAGAAATTAGCACCCATATGACACACGCACCATCTACTTTGAACATCGGACCACCTTGGTGGGTATCCCTCTCACCACATCTATCCCTCAATTTCTCAATTGCCCGTAGCAAGCCGGCGTAACGGTCATGTATGAGGCATACGTCTGGCCTCATCCGTACAATTGCAGACTTAACCCTTTCTAGGAACCAGTATTAGCTATCAGTGTTCTCGCTCTCAACAAAAGCAAAAGCCACCGGTAGAACTTGGTTGTTCCCGTCAACTCCAATTGCTGTTAATATTTGCCCTCTGTACTTTTCGGTCAGAAATGTCCCATCAATGCAGAGGATGGGATGACAATGCACAAAGGCCTGAATGCAAGCACTTAATGCAAATAATACCCGTTGCAGCACACTTTGATTACCATGGTCAATTGATGGAAAAGTTTTCAGGTCATAGCAGGTCTTCGGATTCCTCTGAAGAATACATGCTAACAGACGAGGCAAATTATCATAAGATGCTTTAAATATGCCAAAGCACATCTCTACAACCTTCTGTTTCGCCCTCCAAGCCTTAGCATAACTAATTATGTATTTGAATTTCTCTTTAATATGTCTAACGATTGACCTTGGTTCGTACCCTAGGTTGTTCACAATGTGGGAGTACATCTCTGTTGCAACAAATGCAAATATCATGTTTCTATGGTATTTTTCAATACCTTGTAAGTAACATGAACGCTCGGTCACGATTAAAACTTGCCAATAATCCTTCCATTTACCCTTCAATGCGTGCACCCGCCATGAACACCCATCCTTCACGCACTTCACTTCATACACCGACTTGCCTGACTTCATGACCGAGAACTCCCTCTGAAGTGACACCGCCTATTGTTTCACTGCCTCCTTCAAATCCTCTATATATTCATACTTGGCCCTCTGGATGACTTCGTTCTCTTTGTACTCCCATGGCATATGATGCCACTCGGAGATAGCAAGGCCGGAGAAGTCCTTGTTGCTCCATTCTACAGGCATCACGTTGTCCTCATCAGACGAATCATCCTCTGCATGCTTATTTTCAGTATCTTCCCTATCCATTTCTTCAACGATGAGGTCGATTAATTCTCCCTCATCTGCCGCACCTATTGGCTGCCTATCTTCTTCATTCACTCCTTCATTCCCTCCTTCATTTTCTTCCATTGTTTCGGCATCACCTCCCGTCGTGCTTGGACCCTCATTATCTTGCATGGGCATTATAGCAGCGGTGTTATCCTTCTCATATACCGACACAAGTATACCCAGTGGCCAACCACGTTGGAATGCATTCTCCATATACCATCTCCAAGTGGTAGTGCAATCCACCGACATCAGTTCCCAAAAATAACCTTCAACTGCACGACTGACTACAACATACAAGGTTATTGCGTTAATCTGGGAGTCTAGTCAAAAGCCTCGCATCAGCCAGTTGTATATTGACCGAAAACTTCTCTCAGCTGGCCTATCATGCCCTTAGCCGTTGAACTAAACTCCGACAAATCTACACCTTGTGGACCATATCTAACATTCCCTTGCCCGTGAAATAACTGAAATATCACCTTATTTGACATCTCTGTTGATGAAAAAATACAGTTAAACTAGGTACAAACATTCTCCTTATATCTAATACCATGTAATCGAGATTTTATAAGTAACATCTCTACACAAATTACATGGCCTAACAGATTGACTAAAAACCTACAGATCTACGAGTAACAAGTTATTTTCATATAGTACTATACACGTAACCAGTATAATACTACATCAATACTTGCATAGAAGTAGAAATTGCAAAGAGACAATGGATTTTACCTGCAGACGAATCAGCAAACCAGCAGAGCTTCGCTGCTTCCGTTCAATCTCGCTCTCAGCTCTCTTTTTTTCTGTAATTTTAGTGAATTTTTTGACATTTTTAGAGGCTAGAAGGGGGTTTTATACTGGGCCGATAATAAATCACCCTCCCAGAGGGCGGCAAGGGGGCCGCTTGCAAAATGGCCAACCCATGGGCCGGCTATTTTGCAGGCGGCCCCCTACCTGGGATAAACCGCCCTCTGGGAGGGCAGCAAGGGAGCCGCCTGCAAAAGCGTCGGCCCCGTGGTTGGCGTTTTTGTAAGCGGCCCCCTTGCCGCCCTCCTAGAGGGCGGTTTATTTTTGGCCAGGGGGCCGCCTGTAAAAGGACAGATGGCCGTCAGTCGCCCGCCCACAGCCGTCTGTCACGTCATCAAATTGCCCTCTAGGAGGAGGGCGTTGGGAGTATATTTTTGTAAATTTTTGAAAAAAAATATACTTTTGTAAATATTTTATTAAAAAAAATGAAAATAAAAAAATTCCTGGAACAAACCGATAGAAGATGGGAAAGGCCATGATTGCTGATTAGGACACCTCAGTTTCCCTAGAGGTTACCATTCCGCCAGGTAAAACGGTTATCAAAAAAAGTACAAATTTTATCTCCAAAAATTTAAATTCAAAATTTTTAAATCTCATGGTAATGCCGCGGTTGGCTTGTGGTTACACGCGATAAGCCGCGTAACTACACGGTAAGCCGTGGTATCGACAGTGTATTGAAGCTAAAGACAAATTACAGAAAAATTGTAAAACGTAGTAAAAATTCTAAAAAATTATGGATATCTCTAGAAAAACAATGTAATATTGAATAATTTATTTTGCATAACCCTTGCTATATTTTTTACACTTAAACAAAGTAAAAATTATATCCTAATTCATCTCTTATTTTTTTTAGTTTCAATGGAGCTCCAAAATATGAAGTAAATTTTATCATTTTTACAAAACATTATTTACTAGATAGCAATAGAAATTAGGTACTACTTGTAGGAATTTTTTTGATTTTTTCTATCTTTTTTTCAAATTTAAATTTGAACAAAATTTATCAAACCCTATCGGCGGTTACCCTTACCGAACCTCTGCGGTAAGCGCGGTTACCGTGGTAATGTAAACCCTGGGACACGTACATTTCTAACTCACACTTCATATGAAAAGTTTTCAGATACAAGCCTTTTTGAAAGTTTTTTGTCCACAATTGAAAGTTTGGTATGATTTGAGTTAAAAGTTGTAAGATTTTGAGTTGAAAGTTTCGTATTAGAGTGCTACTTAAAAAAGTAAAAATAGGGAAAAGAAGTATACGTTGGTAAAGTACGTGTGCTAATTTTTTATATGTCACTTAAGTAGCTATTGAATTTTTTTAAAATTATAAAAAATTAATATATGCTATCTTACCCTACAAATATACAAATTCAAATTTAATATTTATAATCATATTTATTTTTTTAACTTGTATATTTATAAAGTGATATATCATATTTTTATTTTATTTTATTATTTTAAGAAAAATTATAACTATTTAAATAACATATAAGAAAGGAACAGACAGCCCCTTGATGGGAAAAATACTTTCCCGATTAAACAGTTGCTAACTCAAATTTTGCGGAGGAAAATCACATATAGAGATCAAGGGATATAACCTTGCGCGGTGGAAGTACCCAGCATTGCCCAGCTGAGCTTCGTCGCCGCCGCAGGCGTGTTGTTTACAGCGACCATGATCATCAACGCCGGAAGCACAATGACGAAGAACGCAAACAGCGCGGCGTTCTTGCTCGCTGCCCATGGCTTCTTCTCTTCGACCGCCTCCGAGCGCTGTTGCAACGTCCGCTTGCTCGTGCCATGGCTAACCCTTCTTGGCGAGCACATTGCTATGGTTTATGTGAGCTTTCTCTCAGGGTCAGTGACCCATGCAGATAAAAAGAATATTTCTAGCTGTATATTAATTTCTATGTCTCTAAAATAAGAAGATATCCATTTCACACTGGAGAGATAAGCACAGCAATAAATGGAGTTGGTTTCATCCGTGTGTTTTGCTTTTGCAGAAGCATTATCAAGTGTTTCCATATAGCAGGGGAAACAAAACTGTTTCCTCCTAAAGATATGCATGTATAAAAAGTGTACAATGGAATATCTGGACTGTCATGTACAAACAATTACCAAATTTTCTTTATCTTGTTTTCTTCTTGTTTCACTTTAGTAAGTGTTCCCTTTTCTTTACTTCCCTGAATAAAGAGGTAACAAAACATGGATGTTTACATATATACAAAAGTTATGTGAGCAATTTGGCCATCTTCAAATTCTGGAACAAGAACATTTGAAACCTTTAGCTTTGAAAACTCTGGACTAAAATCTCGCCAAAAAAAGGACTATACCAACGCCACGACGACGCATGTATGCATCGTTCACCGCGCGGCCGCCGGTGTCGAGATCTCGGTGAGCCTCTGGAGAAGCACCTCGTTCCACATGTCGACGGGGCCCGGCATGCACCAGTGCAGGCAGTCGTTGACGGTGTTCTTCTGCCACCTTCGGTCGACGTGCGCGCCGGGGTGGCCGTCGGCGCGGAGCATCATGGCCTTCGTAACGTCCAGCAATGCGAACCTCCTCCCGCTCCGGCTCGCCGCCGCCGTCTCTCTCACCCGCCTCACCTCCTCGCGCTGCACCCTCCTCAGCTTCCACGCGATGCTGTCTGGGCTCAGCTCCGTCTCCTCCAGCGGCTGCGTCCTGTTGCAGTAGCCGCCGCTGAACCACGCGCCGTGCTCGAAGTGGTCCGGCGTATAGGTCCGCAGGAACGCGACGAGCTCGCTCTTGCAGCCCCGGCACCGCGCGATGCCCTCGACGGCGGCGCGCACCACGCGGCGGACGGCGTAGGGGACGCCGAAGTCGGTCATGTTGGCCTCGCTGCACTTGGCGCAGCCGACGCGGCGGCCGCCCTCCCAGAGGTAGTTGGGGCGGTTGAACCAGTTGCCCCCGGAGATGACGGCGTAGTCCAGCTCCGGCAGGCGGCGCGTCCAGTTGGCGCTCAGCCTGTCGAGGTGGATGTCGAACGACGGCGTCGGCTTGCCGTCGGCGCCCACCACCGGCTCCGCGTGCACGTAGAACTCCGTCCACATCACCATGAGAGTGAAGTCGTGCGCCGGGAAGCGCCACGTCTGGAACTTGTCGTGCGCGTCGGCGTACACCTCCGTCGGCGTCTCTGCCTGCACGAACACGACCCGACCATCTCTTCTTCACTGCGATCATGGCAGCCATTGCTAAGACCTTAGGACTAGCTAGTGCATGCATGCATGCGCTACCTGAGACAGGAGGCAGAGAAGGGAGTCCATCTGGTTGCGCGCCAGTGAGTCGCCGATGAAGGCGAGACGCTTGCCGCGGACGGTGGTGAGGAACCGCTCCGATGAGAAGCGCGGCAGGTCGCAGCCGTCGGGCTGCCACCGCCAGTAGAGGTGGCCGGGATCCTTGCCGTGCTTCTGGCAGTTCTTGTAATCCGGCAGCGTCGGGCACGTCATGTTCGTGTACACCGGTCCATTCGGCTCCCTCACCCATTTCCCCATCGATATGTCGCATTTCTCCTCCATGTTGTTCACTCCTACCATTAACCAGAGGCATCAAACACACCAAAGTTAAATGCCTTACACAGTTACACGTCTAAGTGATCCATTATTTGCCACTGATACGATGTGATCGTTTGAGCTACGAGCCTATGACTAAGGCGTGAAAGAATGAACTAAGCAATAAAAAATAATTTATAGATAAAATTCTATATTATTAGTTGTTTAAAAGCTAGTGTTAAAAAATTGGACTAGGATGGAAAAAAAACTTGAAAATCAACTCTAAAATTAAACTTACAAAATTCAAATTTTGGCTGAGTGACTGATAAGCTAACAACGAGCAGTGAATAAGAGAACGGTGCGCCAAGGTTTCAGTGACGTACGAGGAATTTATCGTTTAATACTTTGCAATACTGACAGCATTATGAAATGCGCTTACCAGAGTCACCTGTTTGTGCAGGTTCGCTTGGAGTAGTAGCTGCTGTAGCTGATGAGTTCGCCGACGGCAAAGAGATGTCTGTCACATTGTTTTCTGCGACGGCGATCTGTTTTTCGTCAGCTCGGCCGTCATCGCCAGGATTAGTTTGGCTCACTTCAGGCGCTGTCAGCTGGGGGATCTGACTCAGCATCAGCGCCTCGCTGGCCGCCGGTGGCGGCGGGGCGAAGTCCCGCGACGAGTGCAGGACGGAGAAGACGAAGACGGTGGAGAGCACGAGCAGAAGCAGCAGCGACGACTTGACGTTCCTCCGCACCACGACGCTCCACTCGCCGCTGCCGCTGTGAAGCAGCCTTGGGCTGCCGCTACCGGCTTTGCTCGAAGGAGGAGAGGGAGGAAGAGGCGCCACCGCCATTGCCGGCGGCCGGTTTCTTCAGAGCTTGGTACGTTCGTGCACCGTGGATGATGATCAAGGCCGGCCGGCCAGCTTTTGAAGGATCTGGGCTTGTATGTGTAGACCGGTTACGTGTTCTTGAATTACAGTGTTTGGTAGACGTCGCAGGAATATTTTGGCCACTGAATGGCTCATCACTTCTGGTAAGCTTAATACTGTCACTAGTAGCTCACCAAACTGCACACTCTGCTGATGGTTCACTAGCTCATCTCAGTTAGTACTACTTTGCTTCAAAGAGAATTCTAGATTTTAACTATTAGGTAGCTTTTTTCTTTCTTATGCTTTTAATTTCTCAATTGCAGAGCGTACGCCCAGCAGGAAGCATGTCACTATGCTGTACTTTGTTGAGCCAATCCTGAGATTAGTGAGACGTGATGTGACGAGCTGATGATCAATATGAACCGCGTTTTATATCAGCTATACACGCGTTCGCCCATGATTGGAGAGAACAAAGGGCCATGAGAAATCTTGGGATGACAGCATGCACAAAAAATGTGTTGGAAGGAAGGAGAAATGACCTATGGTGGATGGTTGAGGTAGGCTGGCTAACAAATGGCAGGTGGTGTCATTTGTTTTTTGCTGAACTGATGCTTCCATGGAAGCGAAGGTCTCACCTGTCGATCTATCAGTTGGGAATTTGGGATTGGATGTATAGGCATAGAGTTTTCCCAACTGCATACAACAGTGGTACATACATCCTAAATCCTGAACTTTCATGGGTAATATTCGAACTCCACTTGAATGTTGTTCTTACAATGTTGTCTTTTCATGTGTATCGACGTTTCAACAACTAAAAGAAATTTATGAATATTGCAATGAATGGTCACACTCTTGCTTTCTTGAAATTGGCAGTTTACAGGACAGAAGATCTTCATTATTGAGCTATGTACAGGCGGCCGTGAGCACAAAAAGGGGGAAAAAAGGTTCAGTTCAGTTGTTGCAGGGAATGGACAGGTAGCCGAACATCATGGCCCGTGATGTTCAATAAATTACTAGGCGATTGCTAATGCTTGTACATGATTTCCTGGTTCTTATCATAGCCGCAGCGAAGTTGCAATTCCAAATTGTAACTGATGAATTTGCTGATTGCTTGTATATGTTCTAGGCCTTCTTAAACTAAATTATATTTATTGTTCCATTTAATTTAATGCACAAATTTTAATCGATTCGTTTTATGGTTTTACAAGTATTGGTCTATAATATGAAAGTATGGATC
This sequence comes from Oryza meyeriana var. granulata, assembly GCA_003991445.1. NCBI lineage: Eukaryota > Viridiplantae > Streptophyta > Magnoliopsida > Poales > Poaceae > Oryza > Oryza meyeriana. The sequence continues at coordinate 78,228 of RYFJ01002783.1, read as the reverse complement.
ATATTGTTTTAAGTAATGTTTGCGTGTAGTTACGAAGGAAATGTATAATATCATAAACTCATAAGTCATGCCTTCAGTCAGGACCCGTTTGGAATGAAGGAAAACAAAACACAAGATTAAAATATACAAAAGAAAAATATAGAAATGTAAGTGTAGAACAAATAATTGCAAAACACAAAAAGTATAGATGTGTGTTTGTAACAACGGAATTCTAAACAATATTGACTACATTAAACCCTATACTTATCTCCTTTTATTTTAACCTCACTTATTTTCTTATTCACTTATCCTCTCATCCAATCCCCCGCTGATCCTAAGGCACCGTTTGAAGGAGCTTATGGCTTAGACTTATTAGCCACACATAAAATGAGGTAAGTCATTAGCACGTGATTACTTAGTATTAACTATTACAAACTTGAAAAATAGATTTATTTGATTTTTTAAAATAAACTTCTATATAGAAAGTATTTACAAAAGACACACCGTTTAGTAGTTCGAAAAATATGTTTATAGAAAACGAGGGAATAAGCTTAAGCCATAAACTGATTCAAATGGTGCCTTAATTTGCTCGTTCTTGCGCGGAGGAGAGAAAAACAAGAGATTTGAGTGGATTTTATTTTTCCTGTGTTTTGGCTCTAGAATGTAGGAAAGGTAAACTTTCCTTTGTTTTAGTTTCCTTCAAATTTATTATATTATAAATATAGTGTTGAAAGGAGGCACCACGTTTGCTCTGGAGGCTAGAAATTCCCACATTAATCAGAGAAAATAAGAAAAATATTGACTGTTTGATCAAAGTTTAACGGCTGAGATTTAATCAAAGTTTGTATCGAAATTTTGGATCTTGCAATCGGACAAATTGTGGCATTAGAAATAAGACATATTGCGTCAGACATGGATTCACATATGGCAGCAACAATTCCAAATTAGCACTAACTTGCATCAATAAACAAATTTGGATTCACATATGGCAGCAGCAACAGTTCCAAAGTAACATAACTTGCATCAATAAACAAATTTAGGGTAGGAAACTAATTCAGAGTATATGGGACAGGCCAATCCCTGTCCGCATATACTCGGTGGTAGGCATTAGAAATAGGAGACAAACGTGTCAGACTCTAACACGGATTTACATATGAAGCAGCAATAGGACACTAGATTCCAAAGCACAGTACACAACTTACTCCAAGATCAAATAAACAAATACATAATAGGAAACTCAATCTAATTCTGACTACAAGACACAATCTAATTCTATCTCCATATGACTTAAACCGATTCCAAGCTAGTCATATTTCCCTCTCCAATAAATACCAAGTAACACAATATGATCGGCAATCAAAACAACCAAACAAGTCAATCGGCAAGTAAAACAACAAAAGAACAGATCCCTTGAAGGAGCCATTGTAGCTGGATTTCGCCTTTTCCCATTTGCTTTCTTCCTCTTGCAAAGGCCTTTCGGTATGTTGTAGCCCATCTCTTCCTCTTATTTCCTATTTACATTTTGATTAAATTTATTATCATTTATATCATTAGAGATAACAATATTAATCAGTTCTATATTTATTTTTTGTACAATAGAACATAGCATATATATCATGATAATCATTTGTTTTCAGACTAAAAGCAAAACAGCTATGGCGTACAAGAAACTAAGTGAGCTAACAACTAGAGGACAAACATGGAATATCAAGGTTAAGTTCATGAGATTGTGGGACTCAACCAATTTGGCAACAAATGAACTACTGAGTCTTGATATGATCTTGATGGACGGGCATGTTTGTTCCCCCTTTTTCCTTCCCTTATCTAAACAACTTGATCTAGAGTATTTTACAAAAATACTAATTGCATCTTTCTTTTATCCATAGGGAGATGTAATTCATGCAACTATATGTTTAATTGAAAGCTACAAAACAAAGATCAATGAGAGCTCAATCTATATATTCAGTAATTTCAAGGTTCAAGAATTCCAAAGATATCGTCCAGTGGACAATGACCTTAAAATCACTTTCATGTATAATACAAAGGTCAAACAGGTTAAAGAATCAGCTAAATGTTTTCCAAAATACTACTTTGATTTTGCTACCAATGATACATTACAAGATCGAGCAAATAAAGATCAACATTTGTCAGGTAAAATCTATTGTATTTATTTTTAAAAGGTGGTATTGCTATTAGTAAATTCTCAATCACTCAAATGTTGCATATGTCATTGGACTACTCACCAAAATCAAACCAATTGAAACAAGGATAACAAGGAAAAACACCCCTAACCCACGAACTATGGAAATTCAGGATATTGAACTTCTACTATTAGGGTGAATATTCCTATGCCCTATATTTACTTAACCATTCCAAACTCTTTACACACTATTGAAAATTTACTCATTATTGATTGAAAATTTCATGGGGGACAAGATCAAGTTAACATTGTGGGAGCAATTGGCTCATTTTTTAGCGAAGATATAATTGGCAATCAAATAGTGGTCGTTGTTACATCAACAACAGTGCGAGAATATATAGGTAATAACACAAACTTTACAAGTCAGATTGTTCTGTCTATTTATAAAAGACTAACATAACTGTGATTATGTAGGTTTGTCTCTAAGGTCAAGCAGTGCCACAAGAATACACACAAATCTGGACATACCTGAGACATGCACACTTATTGACAGGTATATGTTATTTCATAATTATTTTTTAATAACAGAATACAAATCCTTCTTTGTTTAAAATCTTTTACCCTATTAGGCATTCCTTTGAAGAAATTGTACCAAAAATGATGGATGTGTATAAGAGCACACAAGGAACAATGGAGGTACAAATGTTTTTCAATAGGAAGATACTACGAGACATTACTTAAATGCGGCATGGTAACCCAGGAAGTCAGGTAATGGCAACATCATTTCAACTCTCCTATAAAATCTTTATCTTTATGTCGATGTTTTACACCGGCAATAAATATATGGGGCTAGTCGGCGGATGAAAACTCGGTGGATTGCAAAGGAACACAGGAAGGTTTTATACTGGTTCAGGCCCTCGATGTGAGGTAATACCCTACGTCCAGTTTGTATGTATTCCTTTGAGGATATACGGTGGTAGTTCTGATGAACTTGTGTGCACCTTTGAGCTTATGAGTGCTCTTCTGCCCTCATGGGGCGCCCTGCCTCCCCTTATATACTGGGGGACAAGGTTACAAGGTAGGAGTCCCCATCGGATTACGACTAGGAGATCTCCCCTTAGAGATATAACGTACCCGACTAGGACTGTATATTCCTTTCTATACAAGGCGAAGTCTGCCGAATCTAGCTATATCTCTAATTACAAGGCTAGGCCCATCCTCTATCCGAGTGGCCCATATGCTTGTCATGAGGTACCCGGGGCCCATGGCACCCACAGTAGCCCCCGAGACCTTCATAGTTGAGTCACAGCTGATGCCGAGTGCTCATCCTCCACGGTGAAGTCTTCCCGAGTGCATTGCTCCCGAGTACTCTTTGTCTGAGTGCTGCTTCTCCCGAGTCCTGCTTCATGTCAGCTGGCAGCGAGGCTATGAAGGTCTCGATGTAGATGTTGGAATAGTGTGCGCCGAATAGGCGCACCTATTAGGTGTAGCCCCCGACTTTGTGCTTAATTGTGAAAACAATTAAACATGAAGTTAAAGATCTTTAACCTTGTAGTCTTTCCCGAGTAGATTACTACTGGTACATGAGACTCTTCGGTATCATGTCAACCGGAATATGATTATAGTCTTGCCGAGTAGGGAACTACTCGTATATAGGACTCTTCGACTTCATGTCAGTCGGAATGTGTGTTTATAGTCTTGCTGAGTAGGATGCTACTCGTATATGGGACTCTTCAGCGTCATGTCAGCTGGAAAAGGGGGTGTTTATAGTCTTTCCCGAGTAGTATACTACTCGAAAATTAGACTCGTCGGCATCATGTCAGCCGGAAAAGGTGTTTATAGTCTTTCCCGAGTGGCGTCCCATTCGGAAGTTAGACTCTTCAGCTCGTCAGCTGGAAGATTGTTTATAGTCTTTCCCGAGTAGTGCACTACTCGAAGGTTAGACTCATCCGCGTCATGTCAGCGGGAATGAGAATTTTATAGTCTCTCCCGAGTAGTGTACTACTCGAAAGTTAGACTCATCCGCGTCATGTTAGCGGGAATAATGCTGCTCATGGCAACTGGTGGCCACGCATGTAGGCCGAGTACCACTGTATGAAAAATAAATCCATTACGTGGTTAGGTGTACTCGAGAGAGATACCTGCATCTCCAATTTTAATGAAGACCAGCTTGTGATCCTTGTAAGGATGTATCCTCGAGACCTGGTGGATAAGACAGATACCCAAACATATATGTTTAGCAATAAGGCTCTCATGAAGCATATCTGTTTACCTCATCGGTTCCTGTGGGTAGCACCAGCGCTATAATTTCAACTCAGCCTGCGGGCGGCCCACATGGAGCATGCTACTGTAGGAACTCATATCTTGGTGGCTGCTACCAAATAAGCCGGCCTGAGCCGACCTATCCAGCATAGCTCTAGAGAAGTATCATCCATCGCATGTCAGGATGAGTTTTTTGGTGTTGGTAACCGCAATCAGCCAGAGAAATCCTTATTCGCAAGCCTTTCCGACTTACGTTCTGGATGCAAACTGGTTGCCACGTAAGCCTGAGTGGGTATAATGCAGGATCTGCTTGCCCTCCTCAGGTGTGACGCAGTGCATGAGAACTCCGGATGCACTTTGACGATGTAAGTCTTCTCTGACTTGGGTAAAGCCGAACAAGGTACCTGAACCTTGCATTAGCAGAGGGTTCGGCTGGCGACCCTCATGGGGCGTACCCTATCCATCAGAATTATAGCCAAGCCCGGCACCCGAACCTTGCATTAGCATAGGATTCGGCTAGCGACCCTCATGGGGCGTACCCAACCTGACAGAACCGTGACCAAATAAGGTACCCGAACCTAGCATTAGCGTAGGATTCGGCTGGCGACCCTCATGGGGCGTACCCTACTTAGCCGAGTGGTATGCAGCCCCGACTGGCGCCGGGGGCCGATTGTTGGCTCGCATGGAGCGTAGTCGGGGAAGATGACGTCCCGACTGGCGCAAGTACTCGGTGAGTAGCCCTCATGGAGCATCCCGAGTGTATTTTGGCAGACTTGTCCAGCCCCCGAGCGTAGGAGATAGGCTCGCAGCCCTGAGTTCCTGTCACGCGTATCCGGAGCTGGGTCTGCAATATAAAGATATCGGATGAGTAGCATCTGATGATGAAAACAATCATCCGAATTAAATGTATTTTACAATATATGTAAATTCATGTTCTTCCTCTTATTGATATTAATTTCCCCGAGTAGTTGATCCCTTACGTTTAAGCACTCTGCCCAACTAGTCATAGCCCCCTAGCGTCGGGAGTTGGCTCATGGCTCTTTCCCAGACACGCGTTTTGGGTGACTTGAGTTCGTCTTTCATGGAGCAAAGTTTCACAGATTAGGATTTATGCTACTTGAGTACTTTTGCAATCATTTAAGAGCAAAAACAGATAAGAGTGCGGCTTGTGCACCTATTAGGTGTAAGCGGCTGCGGCATTGGTAAAGCCGAGTGAAGAAATGTTTATCAGAAAGCGACTTAGCTGTTCGGTGTTTGGGAGTGGGGATGCCATCCTCGTGTTTGAGCTTGTAAGCCCCCGAGCATGTCACTTGTTGTTCTGATAATCTTCAGTTGTTGAAGGTCGAAGGCGGTTGTGACCGACTGCCACAATGGAGCCGTCTGACTTGCGTTTGCGATTCCCAACTTTAGTCGGGACCGCGTCGTCGGTGTCGTCCCGCTTCTTCTGTCAGGGTGACTTGTCGTCATCGAGGGCCTCGGTAACAGCGTGGGCCGAGTCGGCGTACTTGTTTGCCATGTCGAATAGGGCCTTGACAGAGTTGGGAGGCTTCCGCGTGAATTTGTCGATGAACGAGATGTCTTTGACTCCTTTTCGAAAGGCGGCGATGACGACCTCGTCCTTGATCTTCGGGATTGAGTTCCTCTTCTCAGAAAACCTCTTGATGAAGTCACGAAGAGACTCGTTCTTCCTTTGGCGCAACTGATATAGGTCGTACTCGGAAGATGGCCTCTCGTACGTTCCCTGGAAGTTGGTGATGAAGCGTTCCCGAAGTTCTCCCCAGGAGCTGATGGATTGCTTGGGAAGTCCTGTTAGCCATGTCCTCGCTGAGTCAGCTAGGGCGACTGGGAGGTAGTTAGCCATGACTTTGTGATTTCCTCCAGCTGCTTGGATCGCCAGAGTGTAGACCGTGAGCCAAGACTCGGGATTGGTCTTGCCGTCGTATTTGTCGATGCCTGCAGGCTTGAAACCCGGCGGCCAGTCGACCTGTTGTAGCTCCTGGGTGAAGGCTGGTATGCCTCCGTCTTCATGCGGACTCCGACCCCGACTACGGCGGCGAAACCGCTCGTGGTGGAGGCCGAAATGCTCGTTCTCGTCTTCCGGTTGGCGTTGCTCGTCTTCTTCTCGTTCGCGGCGCCGAGCATTGGTGTCCTGCCGAAGATCACGCCATAGTTGGCCTCGGAGATCCCGGTTGTCCCGACGGTCACTTCGACGTTGCCGGTTGTTGTTTGGGTTGCCGAGTGACGTTTGGCGTGACTCCGCGTGCAGCCGACTAGAGCCGGCCGCTCGGCGTCGCTTTGAGGTAGACGAGACTGCCATTGGGGATGCCGACCGGTTGGTCGGTATGAGGGTATCTCCCGACTGTTGGTGCTGCTGACATGCAGCAGCGGTAAGCATGGCTTTTATCCTTGCAATCGTCGGGGTGGCCTGATGATCAGGCCCAAGCTGGACTGTGTCCAGTAGGGTTGCAGCGGCCACGATGTTCTGTTGGGGAGTAACGAAGACATCGTGGTCGTCGACTCGGGTTTGGAGGATTTGCTGCTGAGCGGTTCGCCCAGCCCTGCATAGGCCGTCGTTGCGGGCGTGCAGGCGTCTTGCTTCTTCCCCCTGTTGTTTTCGCAGTCGGCAGGCCTCCTCCTCTTGTGGCTCGTGTCGTCGGCATGATTCCTGAATAGGAGTAGAGCCTCTGGATGCCATGAAAATTTCTCGCGGCGGAGTGAAGCTTGCCGAGCTGGTATCCGACTTGGAGTCGGAATCCGACTGGGAGTCGTAGTCCGACTGAGAGTCGTAGTCGGAATAGTTGATGGGGGTGATTACAACTCCGACCTCCCTAGATCCGATCTCGAGCGGCTCGGAGCCGTATCCGAGTCGAACTCCAGGGGATCGGGTTTGCCGCGTCGGATGTAGATTGTAGATGTCCGCGGCGTCGCTGAGTCCGAACGGGAAGTTGACGATCTCTTCCCTTCTCGGCCCGATCTCGGCCGGCTCAGAACCGAGTCCGAGTCGAACACTGAAAGGAAGAGTTGTCCCTGGACTCGGGCGTATTGGAGATCGCCGCAGCATGTCGTCGAAGATTGCCGCAGCGTCATGTGGGCCGACTGGCGCGGAGTCAGCTGGTTCCTCGGCCGGTTGGATCGGGTCCGTGTCGGCCGGGGTGAGATTGCCGATCTGGTCGGCGACGAAGTCAAGGCTTCTGAATGCGATTGTATCTCCGGGGGGGAGTTTGCCGCCGTCGACTTCGGTTGCTGGATCCATCGAGCTTGTAGATGTAGATCGCGCCGAATCCCCTACCTGGCGCGCCAACTGTCGATGTTTTACACCGGCAATAAATATATGGGGCTACTCGGCGGATGGAAACTCGGTGGATTGCAAAGGAACACAGGGAGATTTTATACTGGTTCAGGCCCTCGATGTGAGGTAATACCCTACGTCCAGTTTGTATGTATTCCTTTGAGGATATACGGTGGTAGTTCTGATGAACTTGTGTGCACCTTTGAGCTTATGAGTGCTCTTCTGTCTTCTGCCCTCATGGGGCGCCCTGCCTCCCCCTATATACTGGGGGACAGGGTTACAAGGTAGGAGTCCCCATCGGATTACGACTAGGAGATCTCCCCTTAGAGATATAACGCACCCGACTAGGACTGTATATTCCTTTCCATACAAGGCGAAGTCTGCCGAATCTAGCTATATCTCTAATTACAAGGCTAGGCCCATCCTCTATCCGAGTGGCCCATATGCTTGTCATGAGGTACCCGGGGCCCATGGCACCCACACTTTATATTCTGTTACTGAGCAATCATATACCTATCCTTCAATAAATTAAAAAAACATTCATAACTTGCAAGAATTCATGTTTACATCAAAAGTTACGATTGATCGAGTACAAGAAAATATTCAATGGTGGTACATGGCGTGCAATCTTTGCAATAAAATAGTTACCAAGAAAACCAACAAATACCATTGCAGGAACTTCAATAAATATTAAGAGAGTACAACACCTAGGTAAGGATCCTTCATTATGTGAACAACAATACTTATGTGATAATCTATTTTCCTTGCACTAACCACAATTCTATGTTAGGTACCGACTACGACTCCAAATAAGTGATCATACCACATCAACGAGCTGCACTGTATTTAATGACATGACACAAACCATGCTAGAGACACCTGTTTCTGGAAAATTATTGTCATGATTAATACTTTGTGATGAACAATTGGTTTTATAAATAATTTATTTAATAGAATTGGTTTGAAAATAACTTTGGATGTTGGTGTGAGTACGTGTGATTAATGTGGGGGATGAGCTGCACTGTATTTAATGACATGACACAAACCATGCTAGAGACACCTGTTTCTGTAAAATTATTGTCATGATTAATACTTTGTGATGAACAATTGGCTTTACAAATGATTTATTTAATAGAAATTGGTTTGAAAATAACTTTGGATGTTGGTGTGAGTATGTGTGATTAATGTGGGGTCAGGTTACGATACCTGTGTCTAGAAACAGTTGTTTTGTCTATTGGTGTGCAGGTGACTTGAGGTTAACCTTGGTCAGTGGCGAGGACTGGGACTACGCTCAGGGAGGAGCTAAGGTCTAGCACGGTTGGGATGCCGTGTGCAAGGTTGGACTAAAGTCAGTTTGTCTTAGAGTCAACGTCGGTCAACGGTGGGATCGGGGCTACGCTTAGGGAGGAGCCAAAGTCCAGAACGGTCTAGGACGCCAGGTGATGAGGTTGGACACAAGGTGGCACATGGTGGATGAACATCATGTGGAAGGTGTTCGCAACAGGCTTCGCAAATTGGGTATGCAAGCGCCGGAAAATTCGCAGAGAAATTCGGAAGGAAATAGAAGAGAAAAGGTGCTACTGTAATGGAAGGAAATTTGGGTACGGCAGGAGCATGCAAGAGGGAGTCCGAGTCCAACTCGGTTGGATCTTTTGCGGCTAGGTCTAATGCGATTTGGAAGATAGAGAAGAATTCAATTTTGGTAAATTGAATTAGATTCGGAATACGAGGGATTGAGTTATACTTCTAGTTTGTGTCAGAGGTTTTGGGTATAAATAGATGAGGGGTTACACATCTTGATACAATAAAGTTGATCCAATTCAATAGTTTGTCAAGCTGTGTCTCTTTGATTCACAAGCGATCGGACGGGTAACAGGAGGATGATCAAACTGTGATTGACAGGTTAGTCCATTAAGTTTTAGGGTTCTTTTATTTCCACTAAAAGATTTGGTTGTTTGGTTTTTCCTACCATTCACCCTCCCCTGGTAGGCTTGCTTCATATGTTCGATCCTACAGTCTCATCATTACTCAATTCACTAGATGGGAAACCTAAGAAAGTTCCAAAGATTATTCAACAACTGTGTGGAAAACAACTCATCTTTAAGTTCATGCTCAGTGAACAAAATTTGACTGAAGGCACACCAAACTACATGGTGAAAATAACATTTGTGCTTGATTATATGCTTGAGAAGCAATACCTAATTAACAAAGCTGAAGAGGTAAAGCAGGATTTTCCTGCAAACGACTACTACTAATTTTTTAAAAAAAAATCTTGAAAATTTCTTTATTCTGAAATGTTTACACATTATGATTTACGGGAGCTAATGGACGATGAAGTGGATAACATACTAAAACAAGAGAGAAGTAACCTAGGCGAGACAGATCAATAGGTACATGAAGATATAACACATATATTCCTTTATTTGTAATATAATAAACTTGTCATATACTTGATTGCCTTTCCAGCATCAAACCAGCAGCGATTCTCCTATGAAAAACAGATTGGGCTCACTGCTACCGGTGAAAGAAGAACCAAAGGATAGTGACCACAAAATCATGAACGAAGATGAACTCACTTCATTGGACAAACCACCCAGTTGCAAACAAATAAGACGGAGGACATATGTGATAAAAGACGATTCGAAAGAAGAGTGCAGTGAAACAAGTATGATAAAAAGCGTAAATTCAAAAGTTTAAGGCAAAAATGCAAAAGGTGCTCCTACAAAATCCAGAGAGGTAGATATCAAAGGAGATGACAGCTACAACCGTGAAATAAAAAAAACAGTTGTTGAAGAATCTCTTCGCGCAGGAAAAAGAAATGCTAAAATCATTGATTTAACAGACAAGGAAATCTCTGATGCAAAACGTTAGAAAACATGTGATCAGTCGGACGATAAAACATGCAACACAAGGCCTCAAAGGAAAAGGAGAAGGAATTCTAAATATACAAACATCTCTTAGAGTTCGCGAGAATAGCTCACAACTGCTCGGGAGAATATCCTGCAGTTAATACTAGCTTAAAAGAATAGCCCATAGTTAATATTGAGAGTTTAGATGTACTACATTTCAATAGCCAATTATGTTGTATTTGCAAAATGAAATGTATTACTATGAGATATACATCTAAATTATTTTTGGTGCTTTCATTTACAATTTTTTTCTTATCACATATTTGTCTATGGACCTAATATTCCAACCAATTGCACATGCATTCAAAGCAGCTAAATATAATTCATGCAAAAAATAATGTGTTGGTATAATTAAATTACTTTCCATAGTATTACCTTCAAACCTAGTGTAACATCCTGAAAATTCAGTTAAGAAAAATATGTAAACTTTTGAACTTTTTAAAACTTTTTGCATCATGCCTCGTCTTTGGTTGCTATGCTTGTGATCTGATAAAATACGACGCAAATAAAGTAACCAACAGGCCAAGGTTAATTAAAAGAATAAATGGGCAACAACAGTTAATTTAAGGACAAAACGAACAAATAGAAATTGAATGGGATTAAATATTTATTTAATTTCCTAACCTCATCGAGTGAATAATAAAAAAGGAATAACCTTCCGCCCATAAATCACAGGTAAAGCGAAAATTAAATACTTAGTTAATTTCCAAAGCATAATGCACAAGCTACCATGACCAAGTCCTCAAACAAAATTAAAGAACCCTAATCCATGAAACATTAGTCGAGTATCCAAAGCTCGACTAATCAGTATAGGATCAACTATCACCCAATTGGGTAATTAATTTCATCTTCTAAAAATACAATGAAACCCTCAAACAGAAACCCCAAAAATTATGGGAATTTCCTACCTCCCAAGAGAAAATAAGCAAAAAAGTTTATTTACAAATACTAAAACCCTCTAAATAAATAAGACTTTCCTTTTGAAGGAAATATGAGGAATCAAGCCCAAAATTTGAATTCTCGATTTCTGAGGGGGAATCAAAGTCAAGCTCTAATTTATGAACCAAAATTCAAATCCCTCCATATTCAAATATTCACTCCTTAAAGTTTCCTTTCTTGGGCCCAATTTCCTTCTCCCAAAACCTCAACCCAATCTCTCTCTTTCCCTTTCCTAGCCCAAGACCAATTTGGCCCTTTTCCTTTCTCTGCCACAACCCAACCTCCAGGCCAGGTCGGCCCAACCAAGGTCGGGCCACATCACCTCCTTCCCTCCCCATTTCCCTGTCTCATCTAACGGGCCAAGGCGGCCCAGCTAAGCTCGGCCGGCCTGCCCCAAGCTCTAGCCAAGCTCCGTGCCGAGCGGCCAGCCGACCCAGCTAGCCCATCTCGCCCTAGCCACAACTAGGGTAGAGCCGAGCCAGTCGCCTCGCCCTACCACTGTGCCACCGTCGAACACCTTCTGGACCGCCGTCGTTCACCGGGGCTCCGCCACCATGCCTTGCCGCGCACATCGACAGAGCCTACCACTGCCATGCCTCGTCACCGTTATCGCCCTCACCACCTCGACCCATCGTCATCGCCAACTGACCTGATGTGACCACCCCCGACAACAGTTGTCCCCTACACACCAGTCACTCGATGAAATACCGCCCCATAGCTTCGCGTCGCAACCACCAGTAGACGGCGCCCTACTCTTCCGAGCTAGACCCATGCGCCTCACCGCGAATCATGCCGACAAGGGCATACCTCGTGTCGTGCCACCCACGCTGCGCCAACCCGCACCATCGCCATTGACATCCCGTACCTCGAACCCCGCTGAGCACCACGCAGATGAGCAGACCACCCATGCTCCGGGCACCAGTGACGCCACTGTCGTCCTCATAAGCCTCGCCCCGTCAATCCACAGCAGCACGCTGGTGCCCCCGAGCGACCACTGGTTCGCTGCATGCACCAGGACCATGACCTCCTTCAGACCACCTCATTGCAACACTAGCTACATTGCTCCAACCGCACCTCGACAACCGAGTTGCGCCAAGACAAGTTGACAGCCATCGCCGCACCGTCTTGTGCCCATCGGTCCGAACAACACCTGAACGACGAAGCTGTCCTCGGACTGCCACCGAGACAACCCCGCCGCCCTGCCTCGATGCCATGCTACCCTTGCCTTCTCCCACAAGCCATCCACGCCTATAAATGAGGGAGGCCGATGATGAGGACATCAATAGCTCGGATATGACCATAGCTACCTTATGTATTCATCAACCAAAGGTGCATGCTTTCTACGTAAGATTTTCGTATTATATATTTAAATAGCCGTTATTGCACCATGAGTTTTCTGTGTTCTTGTTTGCAGAGATACTTGCTTGGGTAAAGGGAAAGAGACCGAGCGCAAGGAACACATGGATGATCAAAGAAGTAGACTCAGGACCAAACCAAGAACTTACCTAAGTCTACTCCTACATCACCATGTCACTTTTGGTCCATAGAAGGCAAGAGATAAAGTTCTGCACGTTTTGGATTCGGTTTCGGGCCTCCTGACAGTATCAACTTCAAACGGACCTAGCCGCTGATCCAGAAGGACTTTCGGGGCCCATGAGTACTTGTTGGAAAGCTTATGGAGTCTACTTTCAGATGGTTTTAGTCCCACGTCAAAATTCCTCCTGAGCTGTCCGAAATCATCAAAACAAGACACGTACATCTTCCAGTCCGAGTCTGTTTTGGGCCTTGGGACTTGTAATTGTGTCGTGGACTAAGCCCAAGAGGTGTGCGATCTAGGGTTAACCCTTTGACGTCCCAACTCATATATATACAGTAGCCGTCGTCGTTTAGAGTTGGGTTTTACTTAGATTATTCTGCCATTGCAGTTTCGCTATCTAGATCGGTTTGTAGAACCCCAACTTCGTGTGCTAAACATTCATCTGCAATTCAGATTGTGTTCTTGCTTGTTCTTGCAAATTTCTTCGATTGTTTGCAGGAGCAAAACCTTCGTGGTTAGGTCGACCGCATGAGAGCGTGGCTAATAACGACAAGACGCACGGGTGTAGCGAGTGCGAGGTGACAATCTGCTGATCGGAAGCCTCAAAACGTGAACATCCACACGTCGCCAAATCGAACCTATCGGAAGATCGGGCACCTAGTCTCGCATGGTATCAGAGCATCAGGTTGCCTGATAGGTATCATCTGTGTTTCCTTCTGTTATGTTTTGTTTTCCCTTATCTAGAGTCTAGAAAACCCAAAAATTTATTACCACCGTGTTCTTCGTAGTGTTAGTTTTATCCCCTGTCCAAACCCCTTTGTGCCTTTGTAAAATTTATTTCAGTTTTGCTTTGTTGAGTCTGTGTCCTAGGTCAAGTTAGTGGTCGCTGGTTTAGAGTCTTGTTCGTGGTTCTAGTTCTACCTATTGCGTTGCACGAGAGCTTGCCTTGAGAGATCGAGTTCTACTCGGTTTCGGACTGCAAGCCGCCTTGAGCTTTTAACCCGCTTTCACAAGCCTTTTTAGATAGGTCGCAAGCCGCCTTGTGTCAATCGCCCTGTATCGCTAGCCTCCTTGTCAGCCCTGCTTGACCTATTGGCACTTATACTCTAGCCAGAGCAACAGGGTTGAGCCACGAAACACTAGTTCGGCTACCTTTCTTAAAACAACCATAACTTTTGCATATGGACTCAAAATCGGGCAAATTTTATATCTGCAGACATCTACAGAAAATTTTACATCTGCTTCTCCCCCCTTTGTCAGGTTTGGCTGATCTAAAATAGTGAAATTTGGCCTGCAAGACTGAGTTTTCAAGCCTCGAAGTTCCTGCACGCTTTTCAGAGCATGTTCACAAATCTCTCTAGGCCACATCTTACATCGGCTTGAGCTGCTCCTTCTTGAGGTTTTACTGTTTTTGAGTTCCTAGTTGAGAAAAAAAGAATATATCAAAAAAAAGGAAAAAAAGAGAGATCAAAAGAAAAAAAGAAAGTGATAAGCAAAAGGGAACAAAAGAAGTGTGCAGACTTACTAAGAGAGAGCTGTTTTCGGTGAGCAGTCTTGCTGAGCTAATCTTTCGAGATATTTGAGAGACTTGGTGAGAGAGAGCTGTTCTAAGTCCTTTGTTTCTTACTCTCTCTTGTTAGGCTGGTTCTAGGAACGTGTCTCGGCTAGCGACTGCTACAAGTATTTGGGACACTTATTCAGCTTTGCTATTCTGTTTTTGAATTTTGCTAACCCTTGCTACAATACACTGCCTTCCGAGATCCACACACTTCTGGTCAGTACTGGTTGATCCTCGCAATCGCACCCCTGCTGTCGTCAAACATCCCACCTCTCCGAGTCGTACCGCCTGCTTCAATTGGTAAGATTTTTATAAGAGCAAAGTAAGACACTTGAGAGTGTGTTCTATCGCCTAGTAATTGATAGGGATCATACTTTTGTGCTGTTTGTTTTCTATTTTCTACTAACCATGGCAAGTGTGAATGATTTCGCTGATTGTGCTTCAAAAGAGGAGATTACTAAGCTGAATCAGAAGATTGAGGAAAATGTAGCTGCCATGAATGCTATGAGGGAAGACCTCCAGGCTATAGTGGGGAGCATTACCACCCTCACTAACAGCATCGAGCAATTGGTAGCAGACTGTCCCCCAACACCACCACTTGTTGATGATCTTTTTGCTAAAGTCAAATTTACTTTGCCATTCTTTTCTGGTGCTTATGATGCTGAGGCATACCTTGATTGGGAGATGACAGTACAATAAAAGTTTAACTCACACCTAGTTCCTGAGGTACATAGGGTTAGGCAAGCTACAAGTGAGTTCAAGGATTTTGCTAAAATCTAGTAGCAAGAATTAGGTAATCTCAACTTACAATCTAATACATGGGATAGGTTAAAACAAGCCATGCGAAATAGATTTGTTCCTCTTTCCTATCAACGTGACTTGCATAAGAAACTGTAACGTTTAGAACAAGGTACTATGTCTGTTCCGGAGTATTACGCTGAGCTTCAGAAGAGCATGATTCGTTGTGGGGTAATGGAGGATACAAAGGATAAAATCTGTCGTTTTTATGGTGGTTTGAGGTGTGAAATTTAGGATATTGTTGATTATAAGGAATATAGTGTTGTCAATCGTTTGTTCCAGCTTGCTTGTAGAGAAAGAATTGCAGGGACGTCAACAGAGGAACCGGAGCAACTTTGGCGTTTCCTTCATGCCACGAACAACGACAACCGCAGGATCGACTAAGCCGTTCCCTTCGTCATGTAATCGTACAGCGCCACCACCAGCGAGCATGCGTTCTTCCCCTGCCGCTGCTACTGCAGCAGCGCCGTCACCACCGCCGGCCTCAGGTAAAACTTCTATGCAGGTACCCACCAAGAGTTCTTCATCTGTCGCATCGACGGCCCGCACTTCTAGACTTCAATGCCACTGCTGCCATGGGATTGGACAGTTGCAGAGGAATTGTCCCAGCCAACGAGCATACATTGCCATAGAAGATGGAGGTTACATTAGCACTTCAGATGTGAAAGAAGACAATGATGATGTTACTGCCTTGGACAACACCCATGATGACGACAGTGAGGGTCAGGCTTTAGGTGGTGATGACACGGTGAACTATAGGAGCATTATTATTCAGCGGGTTCTGAGCACGCAGATGGAGCAAGCAGAGGAAAAGAAGAAAGACATAGAGAAAGAAGATCCACCTGTTGTTCCATGCATATGTCAAGATGGTTTAATTAAGAGTGCACCTATAGTTTCTGAAAATGAGAACAAAGGTAACAGAAATGGTGCTACATTCACTCAAGGTATGGACAATTCTGATATGCTATATATGTCCACTAATCATGTTAGTTTACAGCAATCACTAGTGAAATCGTGTGTTAAATTACCTTTGTCACATGATGATTTGGTTCCTATTTCTTGTGATAAAGAAGAGTTGTGCAATGCTTCACTTATATCCATGCCATAACTAGTGAATGAATATGTTAGTAATGTTATTGAACCACCATGTGCTGATTTTAGACATGTTGTTCACATTGCTACCGAGAATAAAGAGCTTAGATTGCTATCTTCTTTAAATACTTGGGGCTATATTCAATTTGATGATCTTTCTCCACTCAATTGTTTAGAGAAGAAATTGTTTGCTGGATCTGATTTACCATGTCCTTCTCATGTGATTTTTCATGTTATTGGTAATTATGATAATAAAGGAGAATATAATATGCATAGAGTATACATTTATTTGAATTTTAATATACCTCCTTTTCATAATGACATGTCTTGTCTAGAGGACCGCATGAGTATAAATAATTCTCTATCTAGTTCCTCTAGTTGTTTAAATGAGTTGCAGGTTGGTTTGCAAAAAGGGGAGTGTTGTGAGCTGCATGACACTATAAAGTGTTCTCCGTGTTTAAAAATTTCAGAATCCAACCATATGCACAGCACTACCTCACCCTATGTTGTGAAAAATAAAGATATGTTCATCAGGCTTAATGACAGGGTGAAACCGCTAACGGTTTCCAATCAAGAAGGGGAGGATGATGAGGACATCACTAGCTCGGATATGACCATAGCTACCTTATGTATTCATCAACCAAAGGTGCATGCTTTCTACGTAAGATTTACGTATTATATATTTGAACAGCCGTTACTGCACCATGAGTTTTGTGCGTTCTCGTTTGCAGAGATACTTGCTTGGGTAAAGGGAAAGAGACTGAGCGCAAGGAATACATGGATGATCAAAAAAGTTGATTGAGGACCAAACCAAGAACTTACCTAAGTCTACTCCTACATCACCACGTCACTTTTGGTCCATAGAAGGCAAGAGATGAAGTTCTACATGTTTTAGATTCGGATTCGAGCCTCCTGACAGTATCAACTTCAAACGGACCTAGCCGCTAATCCAGAAGGACTTTTGGGGTCCATGAGTATTTGTTGGAAAGCTTATGGAGTCTACTTTCAGATAGTTTTGGTCCCACGTCAAAATTCCTCCTGAGCTGTCCGGAATCGTCAAAACAAGACATGTACCTCTTCTAGTCCGAGTCTGTTTTTGGGCCTTAGGCCTTGTAATTGTGTCGTGGGCTAAGCCCAAGGGGTGTGCGATCTAGGGTTAACCCTAGGACATCCCAACTCATATATATACAGTAGCCGTCATCGTTTAGAGTCGGTTTTTGCTTAGATTATTTTGCCATTATAGTTTCACCGTCTAGATCGGTTTGTAGAACCCCAACTTCGTGTGCTAAACATTCATCTGTAATTCAGATTGTGTTCTTGCTTGTTTTTGCAAATTTCTTCGATTGGTTGCAGGAGCAAAACCTTCGTGGTTAGGTCGACCGTGTGAGAGCGTGGCCGATAACGACAAGACGCGCGGGTGTAGCGAGTGCGAGTTGACGATCTGCTGATCGGAAGCCTCAAAACGTGAACGTCCACACATCGCCAAATCGAACCTATCGGAAGATCGGGCACCTAGTCTCGCATCAGCCGCCATGCTTACATGCCTCATCATCTCCACACCTCACACCGAGCCGCTTCATCCTTCTTCCACTACCAAACACTGAGCTAGGACGCCGGTCAAGCACATGGTGTGCATCGACCGTGTCGACCCCAATTCGGCCTCACCACTAGCAAAGGCACACCACCCTAACCGGACTCAACACCTTAGTACCTCACCGAAGCTGGAATAAGGAGGAGGTAGCCGTGATCACCGTATTGCCCCGGAGTATGTGCGGAGCCTGGACACCACCCGCGCACCCGACATCGCCCCTGCTCTGTTTTGACCCCCGCCTCGACCGTGTGCATGACAACGCCGCGTCCCGGCCACTGCTAGGTGAACCCCTTCATCCACCACCTTGTGAAGGCCGTGGGCCCCAGGTACCTCAAGGAAGGCAATACGGCCATTCGGATAAAGGGTGGGCTGACTCATATAATTAGGGATATAGTAGAATTTGGCTTCATGTAACCTTGCATGACAAGAAAAGGATATAGTCATAGCAGGTTACTTTATGTTCTTAGAAGAAAATCTCTTGGTCGAGTCTGACTGGGATTCCTATCTTGTAACTTTGCCTCCTCGGTATATATGGAGAGGCAAGGAGCCCCCTGGGGCATAACCAATCTCATCAGAGAATACAGCAAAAGCAATACACCACAATTGGAAGTAGGGTATTCACCGCGAGAGCCTGAACCAGTATAAATCATCTTGTCTTTCGAAGTCCATCGAGTTTCGGTCCGAAGAGTAGCCCTACAATCAATATTGCCGATACAAAACATCGGCAAACCTCCTCTCCCTCCCTATTATCTCCTCCACCTCGCTCCCCCTCTGATAGCACAGCCGTGCTGGCGAGATTAGCGTCGCCGCCGTGCTGTTGCTGCACCACCGGGGACGGCTGCCTTGAGCGAACCTCGGAGGAACTCGTCAAGGGGAATTGAATCCCCTCATCAAGACAAAGTTCTGGCGAGCTCTCCGCCAACCAGACCCCTTCCGCGCCACCGCACTGAGGCTAACCTAAAGTGACCGCCTAATCCCATCGGCGCAATCCCTTCGCTATTCACCGCCTCACTCAGCCGCCGGTAAAGTGGGAGAGCCTAGGGCCCCGGCGACCCGAACCGGACCACCGCCGACGTCTGCCGTTGACCGTAATCCTTACCGTCGTCGCCGCGCGCAAGCACGCCTGTTGCCCGCGCCGAGAGAGGGAGAAGCCAAGGGGAGGGAGAGAAGAAGAAAGGAAGGTGAGACTGACATGTGGGTCCCACAAGATTTAGTTTATGATTAGAGTTAATCAAATCAAATCCCTAATCACTAGCTAACAGTGGGCCTAATCTGTTAAGAGAATCTAATTGAAAACCTTTTTAAGCCTCTGTATCAATGACATGTGGACCCCACTAGCTTGAAAATCTTTCTAACTTCTTGTTTAGCCTCCGAGTCACTAACAACTAGGCCCCCAGGCCTCCCCGGTCAACATAGCCAAGTCATAGTTGACCTAGGCCCCACCTATTAGCCACACATACCTTTTTTTCTAAAAGAAAATAATTCAAATGGATATAAAACCAAAGGACCCCACCTGTCAATGTCTCTAGTCCTCTCCTTTAATAAAATAATTTAGAAGGTAATTAAAAAGGATTTGAGGAATTATTTCAGTAGAGAAAAATATGAATTAACCTTTGAAAATTTATAACTAATGCAAATAAAGTCTAAATCGAGTGAAACTTGTCTCTAAATTTTATAAATTCAAGCTCTACATTCTAGACCCAAAATAATAGTTGTCACCAATATAATTTTTGCACAAACATGAAATAAAGACTAGTGGATAATTAATTTCCCATATTAAAATTTCTTCTTAGACTAAAATTACAAATTCAAATAATAGGGATAAAGCTCCTAAACCATAAGTTTTGCAAAACACTACCCTGACATTTAATTTCTAAGTTATAAGAAGGATCCAAATAGTCTCTTCTACTAAAATTTTGTTTTTAGAAAAATAAAAGATTAAGGTAACATTATTAGTGTCTCCAAAATGTGCTAACACATGTTCTTAACCAAGTAACATGGGTGAACCCTGAAATCAAAATGGGATGAAGGCTTGAATGAATTACCTAATAACCCTAATAAATAATAATAGAAATCACCCAAAAATGTGTTGCCATAGGAATTTCTCCTAAACATAAATTTAGGAATAAAACAAGATTTTGAATTGCTCTCACTCTAACAATTCGATTTACCAATTCAATCCACCATGCTAAAACCCCCACAAGTTAATATCTCACAAAAAGAATTAAACTTACAAGAACACAAGTCTATCTACCCAAAATTCGGCTCTTAAATACAACAACCAAATGCTAAGGACAACACATGTGAGGCCAGGTGCCAAAATGTGCCTAATTTATGCTAGTAAGCCCATAACTAACCTAGGCCACACCAAGGGTAGAATATAGCCCACCTCACCTGGATGCCAAGTGGTGGTCGACTTTGGACACATAGTTTGAGTGCTAGACTACCCTAACTTCTAGATCACCCTCGAGCCATAGAATCCTTGGCGCTTTAGTTAATGCTGACAATAGGATGCAGCCACCCCCAACCTCAGCCCATAGGCTGCCTTAAATCCTATATCTGTGCCTTGTATGATTGTTGCTTGATTTGGTTCTTCCTGCACGACTAGTTCGTGCGATCCGTATAGTGGTGAGGAACGTGAAAGCACCCCGAGGAGGAGAAGGTTCGATCAAGACCACGTGCTAGGACAAATTGGTAATCGGTCACCCTGAGCAAGGCAAGTCACACATCCCCCTCCCTGAGCATATTGATCCTAGTTTGCGAACTTATTTGTTTGTGACATAAATTGCAAGCTATGTTTAAAATGCAATCCTAATTATCGATTATGTCACCCTTGTTTTTAGTACTTTGTTCCTTGAAGCCATGATATTAATCGAGTCCCAAGTTATATTTAATAAGCAATGCTTACCGTGCCTAGTTGCACTTGGGTGACTAAATCGCCCTGCCTCATGTCTTAAATAAAAATGGGATGATTGATTGGGCAAATCACTAGGGTTACAGTGATTGGCAAGGATGGAGACATGTAATGCCATCCCGCGCGTATAATGAGGGACCATTTGCGAAACCAAAAACAAGGAAAAACCTATTTCAACCAGGGCAGTAGGAAAGAAATTGGGTGGTTCTAGGAACGGCAAGTGCCGACCCTGGTCAATTAAGGACCAAGTCAAGAAGCTATGCAGAAAATGAACAGAGTACGACAGCATCTCTCCTATGGGTATAGACCTGAAGGATTACGTAACCCATGTGGGACAGCACCCCAGTCATGGTTGGTTCTGCACACAAAGAGTATGATGTTGCGAAGTGTTGAATTATTGGGATTTATGATGTCGAAACTTAAAATGCACCCTAAGTATATATATAGTGTACCTCCTAGATCTCTCGGGTTCTAGGACTGCTCTCACCACTAGCTCGAGGCATTAGGTGATAAGGGTGCTTGAGGGTTCATAGTCCTTGAAGCGGGTGCCGCAACGCAAGGGAAGTCCGAAAGACCAAGCCGTGACAGGTCTCATATGTTGGGGCTAAGCTCATGTGTTGGGTAGAGTCACGGGTTGTGGGTAAAGCGTATATACATTACAGTGTGAGTAAATCAATCTATTTGAATAGCCATGCTCGCGGTTAACTGAGCGCCGGGACTTATACTACTCTTGACTAGACTCATAATTTTCTAAAATTGATTAATGGGTGGTTGGGATTATGGGATGGTGATGATTAGGATGGCTATGGCTATTGTTCCTTGGGAGGCAATGGGACAGTAAGTTGTAGAAACTACATGATCAGCGGTGGCAAGTCATCCCTGAGGCGGTCTCAGGATTGGCGGATAAAACTTTCGTTAAGCAAACATTACTATATTAAAATTTTTTTGAAGTCTACCCTACTAGATCATAGGTACTTATGAAATGGATCTCAAAATTGGCTTTATGCAAAATAATCTCAGCCGCTCTTTAAATACCCTGTGCATAAGAATCATATTTACGTGGTGGCTTGCTAAGTACCTATGTACTCATGGTTTCTAAATTACTATGTTTAGCACAAGAACAGGCTATAAGAGAAGACCTTGCTAGTATGTTTTGCATACTTAGTAGGATGGACAGAGTGCCAGTTAGCTAGGTCACGGCCCCAATTATCTGCCGGTGGGCATGACGATTGGACTCTAGCATTACTCGTTTTCTAGTTGTTGTTACACTGATAAGGTGCGGCCATTTAGGCCTTAATAAAGGTATAAACTCCTTTAGTCTTTCTCGATTCGTACTATGTTATGATCTAGCTATGTATGTGTGTACTAACTATTGATCTGGGATTGGTATAGAAAAACACATGAGGTTTTCGGTTTCCAAAACCGGGGGCCGACACCTAGATTTGTTGTAGTATATCTCCATACGCCTTCCCCTCTCCTGAGCTTGGACCTGCAGACGGGCATGAAGATCCTGTGCCGGGCTGACCTCTACCTACGCCACGATGAATCATCAAAGAGACAAATCGTGCGAAACCTTCCTTGGGGACACCTTCCACTGCCAGATATGGTCACCCATATCGCCAGCTTCATTGCTCCACCGTCGTCAGAGAAAGATGGAACTTTAGACAGAGAGGACCCGAGAAGTGAGGAAGAAAGAGGATCTGGAGAAGTGAGAGGACCTGAGAAGTGTGGAAGAAAAGGGATCTAGAGAAGTGAGGAAGAAAGGGGGATCTGGAGACTCAGGGTGCGTTCCGCACGAGGAGAAGAGATGAAAGTTTCAGCGCACATAAAACGATACAAGCCATTAGCGTATAATTAATTAAGTTTTAATTATTACAAACTTGAAATTTTGATTTATTTGATTTTTAAGCAACTTTTATATAGAAAATTTTTGTCAAAAACACACCATTTAGCAGTTCGGAAAGTGTACTCATGAGAATCGAGGGAGTTTTCTTCCCCTTTCTCTCCTGCCGACCGCTACATCAGTGAACTACTCGAGGTAGAGACTCAGTGATATACTTGATATTTGTGTATCGTGGGCTCCACATATTATTGTTAATACTGAAGTGAGTGGAATTTTTACTGTTACTAATTTAATTTTTTTTTAATTTACAAAACTAATTTTCGATTTGGATCATTTGCAAAACTAGCCTCTTGCCGCCCTGGGCCACGGCGGGATTTAAAAACCGCCGTGGCCCAGGGCGGCGAATGGCCCAGGGCACCGCGCCGTCACCAGACCGTGACGGCGGCGGTGAATGGCCCCAGGCCAAGAGCAAAAATGCCCGTGCCCGCACAGAAGACGAGCGCGGGGTGCTGGCGCGGGCGCGGGCGCGAGCACGGGGTGCGGCGACGGGCACGGGGCGCGGGGACGGGCGCGGACGCGGGGACGGGACGGGAAAAATGCCCGTGCCCGCACGGAAGACGAGCGCGGGCACGGGGTGCGGGCGCGGGCGCGAGCACGGGGTGCGGCGACGGCGCGGACGCGGGGTGCGGCGACGGGCGCGGGGCGCGGGGACGGGCGCGGACGCGGGGAGACGAGCGCGGGCGCGGGGACGGGCGCGGACGCGGGGACGGGACGGGCGCGGATGCGGGACGAGCACGGGCAACGCAACCCCCGGCCGGTTGACGCCGTCGGCAGGCCGTGCCGGCGCCGTGGGCCTAGGCCATTCGCCGCCCTGGGCCACGGCGGTTTTTAAATACCGCCGTGACCCAGGGCGGCAAGAGGGTACTTTTGCAAATGATCCAAATCGAAAATTAGTTTTGTAAATTAAAAAAAAAATTAAATTAGTAACAGTAAAAATTCGAAGTGTACCTGATGGGTGTGTCCATTTGAATTGGGCCTGTTATCCTAGGCTGACACTATATTTTTAATTGGGCCTCGTTGTCCTAGGCTGATATTATCCAAATTTACTGTTTACTAATATAATAGCGAGTTCACGTGGAATTGTGGAATTGGAAATCTGCTCTGGGCTAGACAAATATTTCTTTTGCAAAGCAGAGCCGATTTGACTAGACAAATATGACAGACACATTTATGCTGCTTCAAACCTGATCCGGTGAATATTTGTTTACACCTAGAAAACACAGAGACAACACTATAAAAGAACAACGCCTAATTTTTTTTCCCTCATCAACTCTTCAAAAACGTAAACCAGGTAATCAACTCTTCGCGAGGTGTAAATCAGGTTTGTGCTATTGCATAAGCACTCTCAAAAGTTGTAGTTAGGACTATTCAAGGACTATTCCTAGGATACTGCACAAGCTACAAGTGAATATGTAGCATTTATATTTTTTCTATTAATCATGTTCGCCATAGAGCTACAAACCATATATATTTTCTTTCTAGATACCATTGAATTATGAAAAATAATTTTAAAATTTTTATAAGATTATTTGAATTTCATTTACATGGTTTATTTAATTTTTTTTTTTAAAATCTCTCATAAACAAAACTGAAGGCTCAACATGGCAATCAGAGGTGACAAGATGGCAGATGTGTCAAAAGAAAATATAAAGGAAGCTAGAAAAATAAGGAAAGAGCAACTTCAACTCAAAATAACCACAAAGCGAGCTAGGATTACAAATGATACAAATCCATTTGCTACTGGTACAGATGAAATGAGAAAGGAAGCCGCAAGGATTGCAAGGCAAAGGAGAAAGGAAATTCTTTATCAACTAAGAGAATCAAAACGGGCAAGAACAAACATAGACCAAAGCGAACATAGAGCCAGCAACAAAGCCCCCAGCAGCAACACAACTTCCAGAGCAATTGAAAGCAAAATATGGAACTTTGGGAAACCAACATGTAGATGCCAACACTGCAATACGATCCTATGGTATGAAGAAAGATTAAGACCCAATCAACCAACCAAAAGACCTTTCGGCATATGCTGCAAACAAGGGAAGATCAGTCTGCCTCCACTAAACGAGCCCCCACCTTACCTCAAGAATCTTTTAATGAGCAAAGGAAAGATTCAAAAAACTTCTGAGAAAACATCATGTCTTACAAACGAAATGTTCTCATTCACATCAATGGGTGGAATTGTTGACAAAGAAATAAACAAAACAAAGGGACCATATGTTTTTAAAAATACACGGCCAGAACTACCACCACATTGAAACCCTTCTACCGGAAGAACGCAATAAACCGCGCTTCGCCCAACTGTACATCTATGACATTGCAAATGAGGTGCACAATAGGATAAGTGCATCAAGAAGCAATGACAAAAATGCAGGAGTTGACCCTAGCGTAGTTTTTGGACTTAAAAAATGCTAGATGACAATAATATACTGGCAAAATCATTCAAAATGGCAAGAGATAAGTTCAACGAAGAAGACTACCATGATTACACACTACGGCCGATAAGTAAAAGGGACAACAACGAAACACATAGCTTTCCATCAGCTTCTGAAGTTGCGGCCTCGGTCGTAAAAGATCCAACTAATGAAAGTGAAGGGACCGACATCGTTGTCGAGTACAAAGATATGATGCCCATCCAAAGTTCATGTCTCTGCAATACCCGATACTATTCCCATATTTTACACTAGAAATACCATACAGAAAAAAGATGGCGTTAGATGCAGCAGGGAATATGTAATTATGTTGGAATACTATGCTTACTACCTGCATCAACTCCTAGACCAATCAATGTCGCTATTGATGAGTGGTCATCCAAATTTGCAATTCTGGGTTGACGTCTTTACATGCATCGAGCAAACCAGACTAAATTGGATTAGGTATAATCAAGGAAAACTAAGAACTGAACTTTATAGCGGACTATAGGACGCGATCGAGCGAGGGGACACCAGAACCGAGCTAGTTGGGAAAAGGATAATACTACCATCAAGTTTTCCAGGAAGCAAAAGAAACAAGGCTAAAACTTCCAAGACGTAATGGAAATTTGTCGTTGGACTGGGTATCCAGACATCTTTACAACATTCACATCCAACCCAAAATGGCCTGAGATCCGATACATGCTAGTCAAAGTAGGAGGCGGCCAAACACCAGCAGACCAACTTGATATAGTAAACTAAGTCTTCATGATAAAACTAATGGAGCTGATGTGAGACATAAAAGAAAAGAAGCACTTCGATGAGACTACAGCAAGTAAGTGCAATGGACTATGAACCCTCGATAAACTACATACTAGATTTACATGCATATTTTCTAATAAATATATTCAACTAACAACTGTGAAACACAAATGCAGTCATCTACACAATAGAATTCCAGAAAAGGAGGCTGCCACATGCTCACATACTAACGTTTCTTAAGGACAAAGACAAATACCCAGAGGCATCGCAAATCGACAAAATAATTTCCACTGAGATCCCAAAAGAGGAGGACGATAAGGAGGGGTTCAAAGCTGTAACAGAATTTGCACGGGCCGTGCGGAGAGGCAAATCTAAGTTCAACATGCATGATAGACCGTAAATACACCAAATGCTTCCCCAAAAGATTCAATGAAGAGACAACGATTGACAAAGATGGCTTCCAAGTATGCAAGAGGCGACATAACGGGATAGAGGTAGAAAAGGGAAGATGTCACACCTGGAATTTCACCAAAATTTCCAAAGCTAATTTGTGCATTAAATCCTCATCTAGGAATCAACCGAGATACACAAATCGATAATTTGATAAACATAACCAAAATATAATAACGATAAATACTTACAAAAGAGGCATTTAGTCCTCACACAGAAGAAAATTGCAGCGGAACAACAATCCTAGCAAAGTTTCAGCACGAAGCCCCTAGGCAGCTCAACTGGGGTATAAGCCAAACACCAAAATTTTCTCCTTCCACGCTAATCTTCACTCTGATGATGGTAATATTGCAAGACTGAGTACCACCCACCATACTCAACAAGCCACATAGGAATGCAATATAATGCAACATGATTCCAAAAGAAAGACATATTATGGCTTATTTGCATAAATGGCATTTAAAACATTTGCATTTAAAAACACTCTCAAAAAGTGTAATTTAATTATTATCAACATTAACTAATCACCGAACAACACTCCAATGCAGTTCAAGCCCAAACCAAACCCTCCAAACTGGAGCTATCAAGTTTCCATCAATTTATTACCATTAATGAGTAGTGTGAGGCTAATCACAAAAAACATTGCTAGGCCACCCATTAACCGCGAACACAGCTATTCAAACAGTTTTACTCTAGCCAGAGGTGTACCAATTTACCCACAAGACACAACCCCACAACACGTTACCGTGCGCCTCAATACTACCATGGTACCTCGGAAAGGAGTTGTGACAGGATAATCCATGTAACCCACACAACAAGAGAGCCACCCACCGAACCACCTGTCTCCGGCAGGAACTAATCAGGCGCCCAACAGGGAGACGGTCCAGCACCCGAACTATGGACTTATTAATGACTGCCATGTGTGGACTTATTGAAGACTGCCACAACACACCATGGGGCCTACGGTTGAATGTGTCACACTTCAACTCCCTCCATTACACATTCTAACTTATGGTTAATACGGGTATACCTTCACAACAAGTAGCTGGCGAACCGGTCCTTAATTGTCACGAGCACCACTAGCATCAACAACATTCCATGTGCTCATAACCCACCATAAGTCAAGTTTTAGTTGGCATATTTAATTAACCAACCACGACCAACCGTCGTGAGAAATATAACCTTTAATCATTAATTAATCATGAATGATTGAATAGTTGTCCCACATAAAATGACGCTAATGTTTCTAGGCAGGGCTAAGCAGAACCTAAATAATCTAGCTAGATCATTAATTAGACATCTAGATAGTCAATATTAATCACCCAGGGTATCAAGGTAAAGGTATCAATAACAAAGTGACCATAATCAAGGAATATTGGATTAATAATAAATACCCGTAACAATGACATTCAAAAATTTTGCATGCAATAACATTAAAACAAAATAGTTTTCACAATTGGGATCAACATGCTCAAGAGGATTGTCATGTGACTTGCCTTGTAATAGAAAAGTCTTCACTTGATCTTCTGAACTCTTCCTCGTACTTCACGCTCCTCCAAAACGGCGGAAACTACCAACTACAAGCAAAAAGAGAAAAACACAAAGAAACCCTAAATAAATAGTACATAAAAAGTACATAACATGTAGACCATGATTTTAGATGAATTTAGGAAGAAGAATTGGTTGAATTAGAGTTCGGACGGAAAAGATACGGCCTTCGGAAGTTCGAATAGAGAGAAAATCTGAAAAGAAAAGGGAAAAGGAATATTCTCAGGAATATTCCTAGGATTTTTGGATTAAAATAATTATTTTTGAATGGATAAAGGTGGTGGGGCCCACTGGTCAGTGAAGTTGTCCCCAGTGAACCAGGTCTATGGACCAAGGGAGAGGGCTTCGATGAGCTCTAGTGACGTGGATGCCAGTGGTGACATGTGGACAAAGGAGATCACGTGGTAGCTGAGGTGGCAATTTAGGGCTGACATGGCCCCATCCGGAAAATTAAGGAAATCCAACGGTTCGGATCAGATCTGGATGATCTCACGGTTTAGATTGGATCGGGACTTTACGAGGTTTGGATGGCTTGGATTGGATCGAGAAATCGGATGGCTATGGTTGATCGGGTTACTCTTCACCGGGGGCCGCATATCAATCACCGAGGAGGAGATCGCCGATAGGGACCACATGGCAGTGATCTGGGGTGAGGCAGGCGCGTGCCCATGCCATGGAGCGATGCCAGCACGGCAAGGCAGCAAGGCAGGGGCATGGCCAGCGTTGACGGCGACCAGTGGCGATGACGACCGAGGGCAGCGCCGGACAAAGATGACTAAGGTAGAGCCGAGGGTGAACTGTGGTGAAAGGGAAAGGTGGTGAGCAGCAACGCCTAATTGAGGAGACCGGCCACGTTGGGGGAAGCCTTCGGGATGGTGAGCTCAACAAGAGCCCCACAGCGACCGAGGTGGCGCGCCGGAGATGGGGAAGATGACAACGACGAGGGAAGCGGCTTCAGCCTAGGGGCTTACTACCGGTGAGCAGAGTCATGAAGATGATGACGGTGGCAGCGGCTTTACTTGCAAGGGTGGTGGCGAGCTCGGGTTGCAGCGGCAGGTGCTAGGTGGTGGCGGCTAGGGCTTTCAGAGGGAAAGAGAGTAGGCGGTGGAGAGTGGTATTTATAGCAGGGAGGGGAGGAGCTAGGGCGCGGGGTGGATGGCGACACGAGGCCGATTTGGGCGGTGACGGTTGCGGGAGCGCAGGCGGGCGTCGCATGGTCGGGCCGAGGCACGGCGGCGAGGAGCAGCCGCAAGCATAGGTCGGAGGAGGGAGACGCAGGCCGGGAGCCGGGCTGAGGGCAGCTCGGGCAGCGTTAGGCTAGGCTGGAGGAGAGAGAGGGCAGGAGGAGGAAGAAGGGAGGATGAAGAAGAAGGGAAAAAGAAGACAAGGAAGTGGAAAAAAAGAAAGAGGAAAAGTGAAAAGGGAAAGAGAGAAAAAGGAAAAAGGAGAAAAATAAAGGGTTTTCTGGAAAATTCCAATTTGGCAAAAATTGGAATTTTGGGATATTTAAGAAATCCGATGAATATTTTTAGAATATTAGGAATTGAGGAAATATTCGGAGTTTTGGAATATTTTTGGGAACGAAAAATCGAGAGTACTTTATGGAAAATGGGAGAGATTAAATATTTGGATATTTGAGGATAATTAGACATCTGAAAATATAGGAATATTTTGGAATTCAAAAGTGGGAATATTTGTGGGAATTGGAAAACAGAGAATATGTCACGGAAATTGAAATTGGACACAAAATTGGATTATTTGGGATGCTTAGAATATTGGAAATATTTTGGGAATACAGGAATTGATGAGGATATTTTATGGAGATTAGAAATTGAGCAAAACTCAGAATACTCAGGGAATTGGATTATTTTAACGGAAATTGTATTTTCGAGGAAATATCGGGGATTTATTTCAACAAGGAAAAGGGATATTTGGTGAAAGCTTCGGATTAACAGGATTATTTAAAATAGTGGAAATTGGGGAAAAATCAAAGGTTATTGGAACCTACAAAATATAATAATATTTTGGAATTGGAAATTGGAAGATATTTGAGGACTTGAGTTCATTTGAAAAGAATTGAGTTGATTTCAGAGGAAGGGAGTTTTTGGGAATCAAAGGAATATAGGGGATTTTAGGGTTTCGGAATTGGATATATTCAAGAACTCCCGATTCGGAATTTAAGGGAATTCCTCGGGATCGGACTTATCAGGGAATTAGGGATTCAGAAATGACAACCCGAGTCTGGTAGAAAAGAAAGATGCAAGGGGATTGGGCCAGGAACAACCCAAGAAAAGGATTTTGGAATTTGTTTAAATAATTACTAAAAATGATCTTTGTAATATTAAAATTAATTCTGGAGCTCTGAAAAATCCGAGAAAATTTCAGAGAGGTTATTTAAACACAAAGAATTTATTGAAAATGAATTCAACCATAATTTATTAAAGAAATTTTTATTTCCCATTTTTAATTAATTATTTTACTTTACAATTTAATATAAATTATAGAAAATCCATTATTAATTAATTTATTTAGTTCCCGAAAAATCGAGTTGTGACAGAGGAGCCGCACTTGACAATAGACATGCCGTGCCATACAACAGAGATCTAGTGATCAAGTACCAAGCTCATATGAATGTAGAGTGGTGCAACAGGTCTAGATCAATAAAATACCAATTCAGGTACATGCATAAAGACGATGACCATGTGATAAGCTTGCTCAAGAAAAGTGACGCATCGGACGACGTTGACGAGATCAAGGGATACCTAGAGATGAGATACATATCAACTGAGGCATGCTGGAGGATCTTCCAATTCGATGTACACTACCGAGATCCACCAGTTGAGAGACTATGTTGTCATCTAGAGAATGAACAACATGTCATATTCCCTGATTCAACTGACCTAGACAAGATAGTGAGAAGAGAATCACTGGAAACCACTAAGTTTATAGAGTGGATGGAAGCAAACAAAAAATACGACAAAGCAAGAGAATTAACATACGCAGAGTTCCCTTCAAAGTTTACATGGAAGAGCAATAAAAAGAAATGAGAAAAGAGGAAACAAGGCTTTGCAATTGGAAGAATCTACTATGAGTATCCAACAAGTGGAGAGAAGTATTATCTATGAATGCTACTGAACACCGTGGAAGGACGTAAAACTTTTGAAGATATCAGGATAGTGGATAGGGCTGTCCACCCAACATATAAATCTGCACGCGAAGCGCTGGGATTTCTTGATGACGACAATGAGTGGATCAAGTGCATCAAAGAGGTGTTGAACTTGGCATCTGGAACACAGCTGCGACAGCTATTCACCACCATATTGTCCCATTGTGAAGTAAGAAACCCGAAGAACCTATGGGAATCAGCCTAGGAGGTGCTCTTTGAGGACATGCAGTACAAGAGAAGAATGATCTTAAACTTTCCAACGTTGCAACTAATAGATTCACTAAAAAAGCATATGCTCTGATCGAAATAGAGAAACTAATGAGACAAGTAGGGAAATCACTAAGGGACTACCCAAACATAGAACTACCAAATGCTGCCGAGCTAGAGGAACTTGGTAACAGACTTATAAACGAAGAACTTAGCTATGACAAAGATCAACTAAAGGATGAGCACCTTGCCATATTAAACAACCTTAACACATATTAGAAAAAAAAAGCCCTCAATGTGATATGGAATCTATCAATGGAGGGCTAGGAAAGCAAATATTTGTGGAAGGCTATGGCGGGACAGGGAAAACATACCTATGGAAAGCAATCACAATGAAACTAAGATCAGAGGGAAAGATAGTCCTTGTAGTCACTTCATGTGGCATTGTAGCACTTCTGCTCCAAGCTGGGAGAATGACACACTCAAGATTTCACATTCCAATAAAGATCACAGAAGAATCAACATGCAAAATCAAGCAAGGGACCCATTTGGTTAAACTACTTAAGAGGGCATCAATGATACTATGGGACGAGGCTCCAATGTCAAACAAGCATTGCTTCGAGGCACTGGGTAAAAGCCTAAGAGATATACTGAGTTTTACTAATGAAAATTGCAACGAAAGGCCATTTGGCGGCATGACAGTTGTATTGGGAGAAGACTTCAGATAGATCCTCCAGATGATTCCAAAGGGAAGGAGAGAGAATATAGTGAACACCTCAATCAAACGCTCATACCTCTGGAAATACTTCGAAATTTTTAGTCTAATAAAAAACATGCAGCTAAGCTGCATGTCCAATGATCCACTAGAGAAACAAAAGGTCACAGAATTCGCTAACTGGATACTACATATTGGTGACGGAGCATCAACATCAGATGAAAGGAGAAGAATGAGTAAAAATCCCAAGTGATATCCTCCTACAAAAAGGACAAGACCCTAAAGAAACAATTGTCAAAACCATCTATCCAAACTTGCTCGACAACTAACGTGAAAGAGAATTTCTAGAGGAAAGAGCCATCCTATGCCCAAGAAACGAAACGGTTCATGAGATTGATGAGTACATAATGAGCCAAATAGAAGGAGAAGTGACATAACTAAGCTGTGACATTGTGTGCAAAGCGATGACAAACAACAGCAGCATGGAGCATATGTATCCTACCGAGTTCCTCAACACGTTGAGGTTCCCTGGAATACCAAACCACGAAGTGAAGCTCAAAGTAGGCCTACTGGTCATGCTCCTTCGTAACATCAACCAAACTACAGGCCTATATGCAATGGCATGAGAATGACAATCACACAACTAGGCAAGAAATACATCGAAGCACAGATCATAACAGGGACGCACGTAGGCGACAAGGTATACATACCTTGAATCATCATGTCACCAAGCGACACTAACTGGCCGTTTGTCCTAAAAAGAAGACAATATCCTCTATCAGTTTGCTTCACGATGTGTCGATGCTTTGTATCGGTAATAATAATATGGGACTACTCGTGAGACCTAAACTTAATGGACTGCAAAGAAACACGAAACGATTTTATCCTGGTTCAGACCCTCAAGATGAGGTAATACCCTACTTCCAACTGTTGTGTATTGCCTTTAAGGCTTCCCTGGTGAGATTCTGTATGCCCCAGGGGGCTCCCTACCTCCCCTTATACACTGAGTAGGTAAGGTTACATGGTAGCAATCCCAGTCGGACTTGCTCAAGGGATTTCCTTTTAGGAGCACAACGTAACTGGCTAGGACTAAATCCCTTTCCTTGTCATGCAAGGTAACACATGCTGAATCCTATTGTATTCCTAATTACATGGCCAAGTCCATCCTCTATCCAAGTGGCCACAAAGCTTTCCATGAGGTATCCGGGATCCATGGCCTCCACAGTAGCCCTAAAACCTTCATAGTTGAGTCACAGCTGACGCCGAATGCTCATCCTCGTTGGTGAAGATTTCCCGAGTACCCTGCTCCCAAGTACCCATTGTCTGAGTACCACTTCTCTAAGTCCTGCTTCATATCAGCCGAGTATCACTTCATAGATTTTAATCCAATATGTGGCTAGGTGTACTTGAGAGATACCTGTATCCCCAATTTTAATGGAGACCAGCCATTGATCCTTATAAGGATATATTCTCAATACCTTGTCAAATAATTCAGATATCTGAACACATGTGTCCAGCAATTAGGCTTAACATGAAGCATATTTGATTATTTTAATCGGTTCCTATAAAATAGCATCTGCACTATGATTTTAACACAGCCAGTCGTCGGCCCAATAGGACATACTATTTAGGAACTCATATCTTACGGCCCATTACTAAGCAAGCCGGCCCAAACCAACTACCCAGCACAGGCCTATAAAGCGGTGGGGAGAGAAAAGATTTCCCTTCCTCCCCCAAATTGCCAAACGCTTCGTCTTCCAGCAAACGCGCCAAACTTCGTGCTCTCCGCTCCACCTAGGGTTTTCTGTAGCTCAAGCTCTCCTCCAGAAATCCACAGGGATCTCCCCCGTATCGATTCCCATTTTCTAGAAGCTCTTTCCCCAGTTTTACACCCCGACGATGCCAAGAGCTCCATTCTACATCCCCAGCATGTCGTCTGGATCATGACCTATATTCGATGCCTGCTTGATGAAACTGGCTCCTCTGGAGAGGAGGAAATACCTCCAACCAAAGGACCTTATAAACTGGTGCCCCACCATTGGTGAGTCGATCCCCTCTCCAGGTCCCCAAGAGCTCGTGGTTTTTGCCTCTTTCTTCAACCGTGGATTCGCTCTTCCCGCTTCTGATTTCCTCCACGGTCTCCTTGATTATTACAAGATCGAGCTCATCCACCTCAACCCCAACTTTACCCTCCAGATCTCTATTTTCGTGACTCTCTGTGAAGGTTTCCTGGGGATCGATCCCCATTTCAACCTCTTTCGCTTCCTTTTCCATATCAAGCCATAGCCCTCCAAATCCAAAATTCAGGTGATAGGGGGAGCAGGCCTTCAGCTCTGCAATGAGATGAAGAAGGCCTACTTGCATGTTCCCATGAAGACCTCGCTGAAAGGGTGGCATTAGGAGTGGTTTTACTACTCTAATCTCGAGCCCTCCTTGCCGCCCTTCTCCAGAAATCCCTCACGTTACTAGAGAGTTGGACTGCTCTGCCGTCGCAGGTGGAGATGGTCCAGGTGCAGCTGTTGTTGGAGAAGATAGATGCCCTAAAGAACATAGGGCTGACCAGGCCCTGGGTGGCTAGGACTTTCCAGAACCGGCGAATTCAACCCCTGAAAGCCAGGATCCACCTTGGTTATGATTATCAGGGGAAGAAGGACCCAACCCGGGAGTGCTTTGACTTCATCAACAAGGATGTCGTCATAGACATATTGCTTGGATATTTTGTCAATGGAGTCATCGAGACTCTAGATGCCAAGAGAGCCCCCAAGCCATACTACCAAGATAGGCCCCGGTCGACGGTAATATCTCATTTGTTGATTGTCTTGATGCTTGACTGCAATGATTGTCATGAACATAGTCCAATTAAATCTGCCTTGATGTGTGACACTTGCAGGAATTCACCAAATTCTCCTCGAACCCTCCTAGCCGGTTGGCCAGTGAGTCTAGAAAGCGGCCAGCTAGCCCCTTAGCAGTCCAACCCAGCCCCAAGAGGGTTGGGAAGCAACTCATGACGGACCAGGCCAAGAAAAAGAGCATGCCGAGTAAGGCATCAGATGGTCCAATGATCAAGGACCCTAACAGCACAACCGCTAAACCTACCAGCCCTAAGACCACACCGCCGACAACCCCCTCACCCAGTCGGCCGCACCCAGTGTGGCGCTGACCAAGCCGAGTCTCGCACCACCACGCCTCAGAGCCCGACAGTAAGCGGTGCGTCACTGCCGAGTAGGCCTTCGGGCCCCTCGCCGACTACTTCCACCCCTAATGCACATGGGTGGAGATTCAAGACTTCCAAAAGGTATAAAATCCTCAATCTTCAAGAAATATTGCGATGTATTGCAATATCTTGATTGTAGCGTGATCTTGCAGGAAGCCAAGTGACACTGATCTCAAAGGGACAGTGCCACCGACCCCCGTAGCTACCTCCGTCCCGACTGAGGCTGAACCCGTAGAGCCCCAGCACGAGCTGAGTGCCGTTCCAGCCCTCGAGGTTGAGACAACCCACTCGACCCGGCTACAAATTTCACCCAGTCGGGATAGCGCAGCTGAAGTCCCGACCATCGAGCCCCTCGAAGAGCCAACACCACCAGTAGATCCAAGACTCATAACTCCCTCTCCTCCGCTCTCCTCATCCTCAGAAGACAATGACCTCCCCAGGCTCGAAGCTCCTTCGCCAAACTTCCCCCGGGTGTTCTATTGGGTCACCCTAGAGGGAGATGAGCAAACCTTTGAGCTAAACAAGAAAGCTGACAAGAGGGAGTGAGTCAAGCTAATGGAGGCCACCATCTCAGCATCGAGGAGCATCCAGATACATAATCCGACCAACTGTGTATGCTAATGAGCGGTTCTTGGAATCTTCTGTTGTTGTAGCTTGCCTTGTCTGAATATGACATGACTCATGCAGCAAGTAGTTGATCAATCTGAGAGGATGGGTAAAGTTCTTGCCCAACTCGCTCCCCAGCTTACTCAACTTAACCAACTTCAAGCCACCAAGGACGAGCTAGAGAGAACTAGCAAGAAGAGGGAAGACTGGCTAAAGGACTTGGTGAACAAGCTCCGGGACGAGAACTGGGAGAAAATAGGGACCATCAGAGGTATGTTTTCCTTTTGCTCGAGTAACCCCAGACATCCTCTCTATGCTTCTAATCTTTAACCTTGTTTGGCTGTACTATGTCTTTGGCATCAATAACTGTAGTCGGCCAGAAGAATCCTTGCCTGTAAGCCTTTCCGACTAACGTGCTTATGCAGCATGGTTGCTACATATGCCCAAATGGATGGACTGCAGAATCTGCTTGCCCTCCTCAAATGTGACACATCGCATGAGGACTCCGGATACGCTTCGACGATAGAGGTTTTCTCCGACTATAAGAAAACATTTGTTTCGGTGTTTGATCCACTCGGCTTCGCTGCGGCCTTCTGGGGGCTCATCTTCAAGGAGGAATCTGATGATTGGAGTTCACCAATCTTGAGAGATGATTGGCACTTCTCTTGTTGCCGGGGTAGGTTCAGCCCCTGACTGTTCGAGAATAGGCTTCCTCTTGACAGACGGCTCCAACAATTGCTCGATAAAAATTCAAATCAGGACCACTTCTCGCTTGGATCCCATGTTGGCTAGCTCATCTGCAGCTTCGTTGTACTAGTGTAGTACATGTGTAATTTTCAGCCCGTCAAACTTATTTTCCAACTTCCGCACTTCTGGAAAGTAGGCTGCCATGTTGTCATCTAGACACATCCATTTTTTCATGACTTGGTTTACCATGAGTTCAGAATCCCTGCAAATTACTAGTCGGCGAATGCCGAGTGATATGGCGAAGCGGAGCCCGTGGATGAGTGCCTCATACTCGGCAACATTGTGAGATGCTGAAAAATGTATTTGAAGGACATATATAAGTTTTTCTCCAATTGGTGACATCAGATCGACGCCAGCCCCTACTCCGCCGATCCGTTGAGAACCAACGAAATACATCATTTCGTATTCAAGCTTGTCAGCTGGTATGGCCGTCTGAACTTCTGTCCACTCGGCCACAAAGTTGGCAAGTGCTTGGGACTTGATTGCTATCCTTGGCTGGAAGACAATATCAAACGCCATCAACTCGAGTACCCATTTAGTGATTCTGCCAGTGGCCACGCGATGTAGGACGTCTCCGAGTGGATACGATGTGATGATTGTAACTTGATGCGACTGAAAATAGTACACCAACTTCCGGACAGTTATGAGCAGACCATATAGTAGCTTCTGGACTTGGGGGTATCTTATCTTAGATTCGCGTAGGACCTCGTTGACAAAGTAAACTAGTCTTTGAACTTTTTGGATATGGCCTGGCTCTGCCCACTCAACTACCAACACCATACTGACTACCTGAGTAGTTGCTGCCAGATACAGCATGAGTGGTTCCTAGGGTATTGGTGACGCCAACACGGGTGGTGATGTGAGGAACTTCTTGAAGTCTTCGAAGGCTTGTTGGGCTTCTGGCGTCCATTGAAAATTATCAACTTTCTTCAGTAATTTAAAAAAGGGCATATCCCATTCGCCAAATCGGGACACGAATCGGCTGAGTCCCGCCATGCAGCCGATCAACTTCTGTACATCCTTCTAGCTAGTCGGGGGCGCCATGTTCATTATTACGTTGATTTTCTCTGGATTTGCCTCGATGCCTCGTTGTGAAACGATGAAGCCGAGTAGCTTTCTCGAAGGTACTCCAAAGACGCACATTTTCGGGTTGAGCTTCATCTTGAATCTCCGAAGGCTTTGAAAGGTTTCTTTCAAGTCAACGATGAGATCCTTCTTGACTTTGGTCTTGATCACCACATCATTGACATATGCCTCCATGTTGCGCCCGAGTTGAGTGTGAAGACACCATTGGATAGCACGTTGATACGTTGCTCTAGCGTTTTTCAACCCGAACGGCATAGTGATATAACAGTATGACCCGAATGGCGTGATGAAAGAAGTCTTCAGACAATCCTTCTCTTTTAAGTTGACTTGATGGTATCCCGAGTAACAGTCGAGAAAACTGAGTAACTCACATCCCACAGTTGAATCAACCACCTGATCAATTCTTGGTAGACCAAATGGATCTTTGTGATACGCCTTGTTTAAGTCAGTATAGTCGACGCACATGCGCCATTTACCATTCTTCTTCCGGTCCAGAACTGAGTTTACCAGCCAATCCGGGTGGTAGACCTCTTTGATGAACCCGGCAGCTAGGAGCTTGGTTATCTCGTCCCGAATAACATCTTTGCAGTCTTGTGCGAAGCGCCGTAGTCGTTACTTGACTGGTTTGGCGTCCAGCTTGACGTTTAGGGAATGCTCGATCACCTCCCTTGGTACACCAGGCATGTCGGAAGGCTTCCAAGCGAATATGTCCCTATTGGCCTGGAGGAAGGTGACGAGCTCGTCTTCCTATTTGGGGTCGAGTTCGGTCCCGACAAGCGTAGTCTTGGTTGGGTCAGAAGGGTCCAGGGGGATCTTCTTCGTTTCCGAGTCCGCTGAAATTCCCGACTTGGCTGCATTCTTTGCCAAGACTTGCTCGTCATCGTTGTAGTTGTTCCAGCTAGTCGGATGTTGCTTCGTCCAACTGTCGCATCATGAGACTGGGCCAGCTCGCAACTTTCCTTATCGCAGGTGAAGGCTTGCTTAACATAGCTGCGCAGGGAGTGTACTCTTGCTGGTCCTGGCATCTTGAGTACCATGTATGTATAGTGGGGCACCGCCATGAATTTGGCGAGTGCAGGCCGTCCGAGTATGGCGTGATACGCGGTCTTGAAGTCGGCAACCTCGAAGCAGATGTTCTTTTTCCCACGTGCCAAAAGTGACTGGCAAAGTGATCTGCCCAAGTGGAGTTGAAGAGAGGCCAGGGATTATCCCGTGGAAGGGAGCTGTACTTGACTGCAGCTCAGATCGAGGTGTCTTCATCTCGTCGAGCGTCTTGGCAAACAAGATGTTCAGTGCGCTTCCTCCATTGATGAGAACCTTCTTCAGTTTGATGCTTCTGATGACCAGGTCCAGTACAAGTGGATAACGTCATGGATGCGTTACTCGGTCCGGATGATCCTCGCGGTCAAAGATGATTGCCGTTTCTGACCAGCGCAGATATTAGGGTGGGCGTTTGATGAGGCCGAGTTCACCTCTCGGGCGGTTAGCTTCTGTTTGCGCTTGGACTCATACACAGACGGCCCTCCAAATATGTGGTTGAGCTTAGCCTAGGGATCTTGATAGTCGCCAGCTGCGCCCGAGTCTAGCTTATCCTTGTCCTTCTGCTCGCCAGACGTCGATGTCTGCTCGGAAGCAAACTTCTTGAGCATGAAGCAATTTTTAGCCACGTGTTTCCCCTTTGGGTGAAAAGGGCATGGCCCATTCATGACCTTCTGATAGTCGTCTATCCTTGGGGGTCGTGGTTGGCTGCGTTTGACAGTTGCCACAATGTTGTTCGACTTGCGTTTGCGGTTGCCAGACTTAGTCGGGGTCGTATCGTCGGTGTCCTTCCGCTCCTTCCGTCGGGCTCCTTCTTGTCATCGAGGGCCTCAGCAACGGCGTCAGCCGAGTCAGCATACTTGTTTGCCATATCGAACAAAGCCTTGACAGAGTTAGGAGGCTTCCAAGTGAATTTAGCAATAAACGGGTATTTCTCACTCCCTTGCGCAAAGCAGCAATGAAGACCTCATCCTTCATCTTGGGTATCAAGTTCCTCTTCTCAGAAAACCGCTTGATGAAGTCGCGGAGGGACTCATTATTTCTTTGGTGGCATTGGTATAGATCGTTCTCGGAAGATGGTCTTTCGTAAGTTCCTTAGAAATTTTCAACGAAGCGTTCACGGAGTTCCCCCCAGGAGCCAATTGACCGCCTGGGAAGCCCCATTAGCCATGTCCTTGTCGAGTCAACCAAAGCGACTGGTAGGTAGTTAGTCATGGCCTTGTGATCGCCTCCAGCCGCTCGTATCGCTAAGGTGTACACGGTCAGCTAGGACGCCGGGTTGGTCTTGCCGTCGTACTTCTCTATACCAGTCGGCTTGAAGCCGGATGGCCAGTCGACCTATTGAAGTTCGTGGGTGAACGCCGGAACTCCTTCGTCTGGGTGAGGGCTCCGACTCTGACTACGGCGATGAAACCGCTCGTGGTGGAGGCCAAAGTGCTCATGCTCATCTTCGAGTCAGCGGCGCTCATCCTCCTCACGTTCACGGTGCTAGGCGTTGATGTCATGATGGAGATCTCGCCGTAGTCATCCTCGGGCATCTTGGTTGTCGCGGCGCTCCTCGTGGTGATCTTGCCATCGGTCGTTGTTTCGATTGCCGAGTGACGTATGACGGGACTCCGAGTGATGCTGATTAGAGCCAGCCACCCGGCGTCGTGCTAAGGCAGATGAAGTTGCTGCATTTGAGGGCATTTTATTTGATGGAATGAGCGTGTCTCTGGACTGCTGTCGTTGTTGACATGCTGCAGCGGTGATCATTGCCTTGGTCCTTGCAATAGTCGGGGTAGCCTGGTGGTCGGGCCCGAATTGCAAGGTGTCTAGTAGTGTGGCAGCGGCCACGACGTTCTATTATGGGGTCACAAAGACGTCATGGTTGTCTACTCGGGTTTGGAGGATCTCTTGTTGAGTAGTCCATCCAGCCTTGCGTAGGTTGTCATTGCGAGCGTTGTGCTTGGCTTGCAGGTATCGTGTGTCTTCCTCCTGTTGCTCACACAGTCGGCGAGCTTCCTCCTCTTGTTGGTCGTGTAGTCGCCGCGCGTCTTGTCCAGGGGTTGATCCCTTTGATGCCATGAACACTTTGCGTGGTGGAGAGAAGCTTCCCGAACTGCTGTCCGACTATGAGTCAAAGTCTGACTAGTTCAGGGGGTTGATTACAACTCCAACCTCCCTAGATCCGATCTCGAACGGCACTAGGCCATATCCAAGTCAAATTTTAGGAGATTGGATCTGCAGCATCAGAGTTAAATTGAAGTTATCCGTGGCATTGCCCAGTCCGAACAGGAGATTGACGATCTCCTCCTCCCCTAGCCCGATCTCGGACGGCTCAAGGCCTAGTCCGAGTCGAACGTCGGGAGAAAGAGTTGTCCCTGGACTCGTAGATCTCGGAAATTGCCGCAGCAAGTCACCTAAGATGGATGCAGCATTGAGTAGGCCGACTGGCGCGAAGTCGGCTTGGTTCCTAGCCGATCGGGTCGAATCCGAGTCGGACAGGATGAGGTTGCCAAAGTTGTCGGTGATGAAGGCGAGGCTCCCGAAGCTGATCTCTTGCTCGGGGTTGAACTTAACGCCATCAACTTCGATGGTTGGATCCATCAGGCTTGATGACGATGATCTCGATTAAGCCCCTACCTAGCGCGCCAACTGTCAATGCTTTGTATTAGCAATAATAATATGAGGCT
Source organism: Oryza meyeriana var. granulata (assembly GCA_003991445.1). Taxonomy (NCBI): domain Eukaryota; kingdom Viridiplantae; phylum Streptophyta; class Magnoliopsida; order Poales; family Poaceae; genus Oryza; species Oryza meyeriana. Next base: position 36,695 of record RYFJ01002783.1, on the reverse strand, counting down.
ACTCGTAAGACCTAAACTTGATGGACTGCAAAGAAACACGAAACGATTTTATCCTGGTTCAGGCCCTCAAGGTAAGGTAATAGCCTACTTCCAACTGTTGTGTATTTCCTTTGAGGTTTCTCTGGTGAGATTTTATATGCCTGTGGGTGCCATGGGCCCCGGATACCTCATGACAAACATATGGGCCACTCGGACAGAGGATGGGCCTAGCCTTGTAATTAGAGATATAGCTAGATTCGGCAGACTTCGCCTTGTATAGAAAGGAATATACAGTCCTAGTCGGGTGCGTTATATCTCTAAGAGGAGATCTCCTAGTCGTAATCCGATGGGGACTGTGGGTGCCATGGGCCCCGGGTACCTCATGACAAGCATATGGGCCACTCGGATAGAGGATGGGCCTAGCCTTGTAATTAGAGATATAGCTAAATTCGGCAGACTTCGCCTTGTATAGAAAGGAATCTACAGTCCTAGTCGAGTGCGTTATATCTCTAAGGGGAGATCTCCTAGTCGTAATCCGATGGGGACTCCTACCTTGTAACCTTGTCCCCCAGTATATAAGGGGAGGCAGGGCGCCCCATGAGGGCAGGTTGAGTTGGTTCACCAGAATCACCACCATAATTCCTCAAAGGAATACATATAAACTGGACGTAGGGTATTACCTCACATCGAGGGCCTGAACCAGTATAAAATCTCCCTGTGTTCCTTTGCAATCCACCGAGTTTCCATCCGCCGACTAGCCCCATATATTTATTGCCGGTGTAAAACATCGACAGTTGGCGCGCCAGGTAGGGGATCGGCGCGATCTACATCTACAAGCTCGATGGATCCAGCAACCAAAGTCGACGGCGGCGAACTCTCCCCCGGAGATACAATCGCATTCAGAAGCCTCGACGTCATCGCCGACCAGATCGGCAATCTCACCTTGGCCGACACGGACCCGATCCAACCGGCCGAGGAACCAGCCGACTCCGCGCCAGTCGGCCCACACAACGCTGCGGCAATCTTCGACGACATGCTGCGGCGATCTCCTATACGCCCGAGCCCAGGGACAACTCTTCCTTTCAGTGTTCGACTCGGACTCGGTTTCGAGCCGGCCGAGATCGGGCCGAGAAGGGAAGAGATCGTCAATTTCCCGTTCGGACTCGGCGACGCCGCGGATATCTACAACCTACGTCCGACACGGCAAACCCGATCCCCTGGAGTTCGACTCGGATACGGCCCCGAGCCGCTCGAGATCGGATCTAGGGAGGTCGGAGTGGTAATCACCCCCATCAACTATTCCGACTACGACTCTCAGTCGGACTCCGAGTCGGACTACGACTCTAAGTCGGACAGCAGCTCGGCAAGCTTCTCTCCGCCACGAGAAATCTTCATGGCATCCAGAGGGCTCTACTCTACTCAGGATTCACGCCGACTACGCGAACAGCAAGAGGAGGAGGCCCGCCGACTGCGAGAACACAAGAGGAAGAAGCAAGACGCCTGCGCACCGCAACGATGATCTGCGCAGAGCCGGGCGGACCGCTCAGCAACAAACCCTCCAAACAAAAGTCGGCGACCACGACGTCTTCGTCACGCCACAACAGAACATCGTGGCGCCGCAACCCTAACTGGACACGGTCCAGCTTGGGCTGATCACCAGGCCACCCCGACGATCGCAAGGATAAAAGCCATGCTTACCGCTGCGCATGTCAGCAGCACCAACAGTCGGGCAACACACTCGTACTAACCAGTCGGTCAACTTCCCAGCAGCGTCTCATCCACCTCAAGCGACATCGAGCGGCGGCTCTAGTCGCAGCACGCGGAGTCAAGCCAGACGTCACTCGGCAACCACAACAACGGCAACGTCGAAGCGACCGTCGGGACAACCAGGACCTCCGAGACCGACTGCGGCGCGACCTTCAGCAAGACATTAATGCTCGGCACCGCAAACGAGAAGAAGACGACCAACACCAGCTGAAAGACGAGAACGAGCATTTCGGCCTCCAATACGGGCGGTTTCACCGCCGTAGTCGGGGTCGGAGTCCTCATGAAGACGAAGGCATACCGGCCTTCACCCAGGAGCTACAACAGGTCGACTGGCCGTCGAGTTTCAAGCCTACAGGCATCAACAATACGATGGCAAGACCAATCCCGAGTCCTGGCTCACGGTCTACACTCTGGCGATTCGAGCAGCTGGAGGAAATCACAAAGTCATGGCTAACTACCTCCAGTCGCTCTAGCCGACTCAGCGAGGATGGCTAACAGGACTTCCAAACAATCAATCGGCTCCTGGGGAGAACTCCGGGAAAGATTCATCACCAACTTCCAGGGAACATACGAGAGGCCATCTCTGAGTACGACCTATATCAGTTGTGCCAAAGGAAGAACGAGTCTCTTCGTGACTTCATCAAAAGGTTTTCTGAGAAGAGGAACTCAATCCCGAAGATCAAGGACGAGGTCGTCATCGCGCCTTTCGAAAAGGAGTAAAAGACACCTCGTTCATCGACAATTCACGCGGAAGCCTCCAACTCTGTCAAGGCCTATTCGACCTGGCAAACAAGTACGCCGACTCGGCCCACGCTGTTGCCGAGGCCCTCGATGACAACAAGTCACCCTGACAGAAGAAGCGGACGACACGACGATGCGGTCCCGACTAAAGCTGGGAATCGCAAACGCAAGTCAGACGGCTCTATTGTGGCAGTCGTCACAACCGTCTTCGACCTTCAACAACTGAGGATTATCGGAGCAACAAGTGACATGCTCGGGGCTCACAAACCAAACACAAGGATGGCATCCCCACTCCCAAATACCGAACAGCTAAGTCGCTTTCTGATAAACATCTCCTCACTCGGCCTTGCTAATGCTGCAGCGCTTACACCTAATAGGTGTACAAGCTGCGCATTTACTTTTTTCCGTTTTTGCTCTTAAATGATTACAAAAGTACTCGAGTAGCATAAATCTCGATCCGTGAAACTCTGCTCCATGTAAGACAAACTCAAGTCACCCAAAACGCGTGCCTGGGAAAGAGCCATGAGCCAACTCCCGACGCTAGGGGGCTATGACTAGTCGGGCAGAGTGCTTAAACGTAAGGGGTCAACTACTCGAGGAAATTAATATCAAAAAGAGGAAGAACACGTATTTACATACATTGTAAAATACATTTTATTCGGGTGATTATTTCCATCATCAGATGCTACTCATCCGATATTTTTATATTGCAGGCCCAGCTCCGGATACGCGTGACAGGAATCAGGGCTGCGAGCCCATCTCCTACGCTCGGGGGCTGGACAAGTCTGCCAAAATACACTCGGGATGCTCCATGAGGGCTACTCACCGAGTACTTGCGCCAGTCGGGACGTCATCTTCCCCGACTACGCTCCATGCGAGCCAACAATCGGCCCCCGGCGCCAGTCGGGGCTGTATACCACTCGGCTAAATAGGGTATGCCCCATGAGGGTCGCCAGCCGAATCCTACGCTAATGCTAGGTTCGGGTACCTTATTTGGCCGCAACTCTGTCAGGTTGGGTACGCCCCATGAGGGTCGCCAGCCGAATCCTATGCTAATGCAAGATTCGGGTGCCTAGCTTGGCTATAACTCTGTTGGATAGGGTACGCCCCATGAGGGTCACCAGCCGAACCCTCTGCTAATGCAAAGTTCGGGTACCTTGTTCGGCTTTTCCCAAGTCAGAGAAGACTTACATCGTCAAAGCGCATCCGGAGTTCTCATGCACTGCGTCACACCTGAGGAGGGCAAGCAGATCCTGCAACATACCTACTCGGGTACATGTGGCAACCAGTTTGCATCCAGAACGTAAGTCGGAAAGGCTTGCGAATAAGAATTTCTCTGGCTGATTGCGGTTACCAACACCAAAAAACTCATCCTGACATGCGATGGATGATACTTCTATAGAGCTATGCTGGGTAGGTTGGTTCAGGCCGGCTTATTTGGTAGCAGCCACCAAGATATGAGTTCCTACAGTAGCATGCTCCATGTGGGCCGCCCGCAGGCTGAGTTGAAATTATAGCGCTGGTGCTACCCACAGGAACCGATGAGGTAAACAGATATGCTTCATGAGAGCCTTATTGCTAAACATATATGTTTGGGTATCTGTCTTATCCACCAAGTCTCGAGGATACATCCTTACAAGGATCACAAGCTGGTCTTCATTAAAATTGGAGATGCAGGTATCTCTCTCGAGTACAACTAACCACGTAATGGATTTATTTTTCATACAGTGGTACTCGGCCTACATGCGTGGCCACCAGTTGCCATGAGCAGCATTATTCCCGCTGACATGACGCGGATGAGTCTAACTTTCGAGTAGTTCACTACTCGGGAGAGACTATAAAATTCTCATTCCCGCTGACATGACGCGGATGAGTCTAACTTTCGAGTAGTTCACTACTCGGGAGAGACTATAAAATTCTCATTCCCGCTGACATGACGCGGATGAGTCTAACCTTCGAGTAGTGCACTACTCGGGAAAGACTATAAACAATCTTCCAGCTGACGAGCTGAAGAGTCTAACTTCCGAATGGGACGCCACTCGGGAAAGACTATAAACACCTTTTCCGGCTGACATGATGCCGACGAGTCTAATTTTCGAGTAGTATACTACTCGGGAAAGACTATAAACACCCCCTTTTCCAGCTGACATGACGCTGAAGAATCCCATATACGAGTAGCATCCTACTCGGCAAGACTATAAACACAACATTCCGACTGACATGAAGTCGAAGAGTCCTATATACGAGTAGTTCCCTATCGGCAAGACTATAATCATATTCCGGTTGACATGATACCGAAGAGTCTCATGTACCAGTAGTAATCTACTCGGGAAAGACTACAAGGTTAAAGATCTTTGACTTCATGTTTAATTGTTTTCACAATTAAGCACAAAGTCGGGGGCTACACCTAATAGGTGCGCCTATTCGGCGCACACTATTCCAACATCTACATCGAGACCTTCATAGCCTCGCTGCCAGCTGACATGAAGCAGGACTCGGGAGAAGCAGCACTCAGACAAAGAGTACTCGGGAGCAATGCACTCGGGAAGACTTCACCGTGGAGGATGAGCACTTGGCATCAGCTGTGACTCAACTATGAAGGTCTCGGGGGCTACTGTGGGTGCCATGGGCCCCGGGTACCTCATGACAAGCATATGGGCCACTCGGATAGAGGATGGGCCTAGCCTTGTAATTAGAGATATAGCTAAATTCGGCAGACTTCGCCTTGTATAGAAAGGAATCTACAGTCCTAGTCGGGTGCGTTATATCTCTAAGGGGAGATCTCCTAGTCGTAATCCGATGGGGACTCCTACCTTGTAACCTTGTCCCCCAGTATATAAGGGGAGGCAGGGCGCCCCATGAGGGCAGGTTGAGTTGGTTCACCAGAATCACCACCATAATTCCTCAAAGGAATACATATAAACTGGACGTAGGGTATTACCTCACATCGAGGGCCTGAACCAGTATAAAATCTCCCTGTGTTCCTTTGCAATCCACCTAGTTTCCATCCGCCGACTAGCCCCATATATTTATTGCCGGTGTAAAACATCGACAGGGACTCCTACCTTGTAACCTGTCCCCCAGTATATAAGGGGAGGCAGGGCGCCCCATGAGGGCAGGTGCACACAAGTTCATCAGAACCACCACCGTATATCCTCAAAGGAATAACACCACAACTGGACGTAGGGTATTACCTCACATTGAGGGCCTGAACCAGTATAAAATCTTCTGTGTTCCTTTGCAATCCACCGAGTTTCCATCCGCCGACTAGCCCCATATATTTATTGCCGGTGTAAAACATCGACAGTTGGCGCGCCAGGTAGGGGCTTCGGCACGATCTACATCTACAAGCTCGATGGATCCAACAACCGGAGTCGACGGCGGCAAATTCTCTCCCGAAGATACAATCTCATTCGGAAGCCTCGACTTCGCCGCCGACATGTTCGGCAATCTCACCTTGGCCGACACGGACCCGATCCAACCGGCCGAGGAACCAGCCGACTCCGCGCTAGTCGGCCCACACGACGCTGCGGCAATCTTCGACGACATGCTGCGGCGATCTCCTATACGCCCGAGCCCAGGGACAACTCTTCCTTTCAGTGTTCGACTCGGACTCGGTTTCGAGCCGGCCGAGATCGGGCCGAGAAGGGAAGAGATCGTCAATTTCCCGTTCGGACTCGGAGACGCCGCGGATATCTACAATCTACATCCGACGCGGCAAACCCGACCCCCTAGAGTTCGACTCGGATACGGCCCCGAGCCGCTCGAGATCGGATCTAGGGAGGTCGGAGTTACACTCATCCCCATCAACCATCCCGACTTCGACTCGAAGTCGGACTTCGACTTCCAGTCGGACTACGACTCTAAGTCGGACAGCAGCTCGGCAAGCTTCTCTCCACCACGAGAAATCTTCATGGCATCCAAAGGCTCTACTCCTATTCAGGAATCACGCCGACTACGCGAACAGTAAGAGGAGGAGGCTCGCCGACTGCGAGAACAACAAGAGGAAGAAGCAAGACACCTGCGCGCCCGCAACGACGATCTGCGCAGAGCCGGGCGGACTGCTCAGCAACAAGTCCTCCAAACCCGAGTCGGCGACCACGACGTCTTCGTCACACCCCAACAGAACATCGTGGCCGCTGCAACTCTACTGGATACACTCCAGTTTGGACCTGATCACCAGGCCACCCCGACGATCGCAAGGATAAAAGCCATGCTTACAGCTGCAGCATGTCAACAACACCAACAGTCGGGTGATACCCTCATACCGACCAACCGGTCGATTTCCCCAACGGCAGTCTCATCCGCTTCAAAGCGACGCCGAGCAGCCGGCTCTAGGCAGCAGCACTCGGAGTCACACCAAACGTCACTCGGCAACCCCAATGACGACCGGCGGCTCCGAGGCCAACCACGGCGTGACCTTCAGCAAAACGTCAGCGCTTGGCGCCGCGAACGAGAGGAGGATGAGCAACGCCAACTGGAAGACAAGAACGAGCGCTTTGGCCTCCACCACGAGCGGTCTTGCCGCCGTATTCGGAGTCGGAGCCCTCATGACGATGAAGGCATACCAGCCTTCACCCAGGAGCTACAACAGGTCGACTGGCCGTCGGGTTTCAAGCCTACAGGCATCGAAGAATACGACGGCAAGACCAATCCCGAGTCCTGGCTCACAGCATACACTCTGGCAATCCAAGCTGCCGGAGGTGACCACAAAGTCACGGCTAACTACCTCCTAGTTGCTCTAACCGACTCAGCGAGGACATGGCTAACAGGACTTCCCAAGCAATCAATCGGCTCTTGGGGAGAACTCCGGGAACGTTTCATCACCAACTTCCAGGGAACATACGAGAGGCCATCTTCCGAGTACGACCTATATCAGTTGCGTCAAAGGAAGAACGAGTCTCTTCGTGACTTCATCAAGAGGTTTTCTGAGAAGAGGAACTCAATCCCGAAGATCAAGGACGAGGTCGTCATCGCCGCCTTTCGAAAAGGAGTCAAAGACATCTCGTTCATCGATAAATTCACGCGGAAGCCTCCCAACTCTGTCAAGGCCCTATTCGACATGGCAAACAAGTACGCCGACTTAGCCCACGCTGTTGCTGAGGCTCTCGAAGACAAAAAGGCATCCTGACAGAAGAAGCGGGAGGGCACCAACGACACGGTCCCGACTAAAGCCGGGAATCACAATCGCAAGTCGGACGGCTTCATTGTGGCAGTCAGTCACAACCGTCTTCGACCTTCAACAACTGAGGATTATCAGAACAACAAGTGACATGCTCGGGGGCTCACAAGCTCAAACGCAAGGATGGCATCCCCACTCCGAAATACCGAACAGCTAAGTCGCTTCCTGATAAATATTTCTTCACTCGGCTTTACCAATGCCGCAGCCGCTTACACCTAATAGGTGCACAAGCTGCACTCTTCTCTGTTTTTGCTCTTAAATGATTGAAAAAGTACTCGAGTAGCATAAATCTCGATCCGTGAAACTTTGCTCCATGTAAGACGAACTCAAGTCACCCAAAACGCGTGTCCGGGAAAGAGCCATGAGCCAACTCCCGACGCTAGGGGGCTATGACTAGTCGGGCAGAGTGCTTAAACGTAAGGGGTCAACTACTCGAGGAAATTAATATCAAAAAGAGGGAGAACACGTATTTACATATATTGTAAAATACATTTTATTCGGGTGATTATTTCCATCATCAGATGCTACTCATCCGATATCTTTATATTGCAGGCCTAGCTCCGGATACGCGTGACAGGAACTCAGGGCTGCGAGCCTATCTCCTACGCTCGGGGGCTAGACAAGTCTGCCAAAATACACTCGGGATGCTCCATGAGGGCTACTTACCGAGTACTTGCGCCAGTCGGGACGTCATCTTCCCTGGCTACGCTCCATGTGAGCTGACAACCGACTTCCGGCACTAGTCAGGGGTCGTATATCACTCGGCTGGGTGAGGTACGCCCCATGAGGGTCGCTAGCCAAATCCTATGCTAATGCAAGGTTCGGGTACCTTGCTTGGCTACAACTCTGTTGGGTAGGGTATGCCCCATGAGGGTCACTAGCCGAATCCTATGCTAATGCAAGGTTCGGGTACCCTGCTCAGCTCTCCCCAAGTCAGAGAAGACTTACATCGTCAAAGTGCATCCGGAGTTCTCATGCACTGCGTCACACCTGAGGAGGGCAAGCAGATCCTGCGTTATACCCACTCAGGCTTATGTGGCAACCAGTTTGCATCCAGAACGTAAGTCGGAAAGGCTTGCGAATAAGGATTTCTCTGGCTGATTGCGGTTACCAACACCAAAAAACTCATCCTGACATGCGATGGATGATACTTCTATAGAGCTATGCTGGATAGGTCGGCTCAGGCTGGCTTATTTGGTAGCAGCCACCAAGATATGAGTTTCTACAGTAGCATGCTCCATGTGGGCCGCCCGCAGGCTGAGTTGAAATTATAGCGCTGGTGCTACCCACAGGAACCGATGAGGTAAACAGATATGCTTCATGAAAGCCTTATTGCTAAACATATATGTTTGGGTATCTGTTTTATCCACCAGGTCTCGAGGATATATCCTTACAAGGATCACAAGCTGGTCTTCATTAAAATTGGGGATGCAGGTATCTTTCTCGGATACACCTGACCACGCCGTGGATTTATTTTCATAAAGTGGTACTCGGCCTACATGCATGGCCATCGGTTGCCATGAGCAACATTATTCCCGCTGACATGACGCGGATGAGTCTAACTTTCGAGTAGTACACTACTCGGGAAAGACTATAAAATTCTCATTCCCGCTGACATGATGCGGAGGAGTCTAACTTTCGAGTAGCATACTACTCGGGAAAGACTATAAACATTCTTCCAGCTGACGAGCTGAAGAGTCTAACTTCCGAATGGGACGCCACTCGGGAAAGACTATAAACACTTTTTCCAGCTGACATGAAGCTGACGAGTCTAATTTTCGAGTAGTATATTACTTGGGAAAGACTATAAATAATCATTCCGGCTGACATGATGCCGATGAGTCTGATTTTCGAGTAGTATACTACTCGGGAAAGACTATAAACACCCCCTTTCCAGCTGACATGACGCTGAAGAGTCCCATATGCGAGTAGCATCCTACTCGGCAAGACTATAAACATACATCCTGACTGACATGAAGTCGAAGAGTCCTACATACGAGTGGTTCCCTGCTCGGCAAGACTATAAATTATATTCCGGTTGACATGATACCGAAGAGTCTCATGTACCAGTAGTAATCTACTCGGGAAAGACTACAAGGTTAAAGATCTTTGACTTCATGTTTAATTGTTTTCACAATTAAGCACAAAGTCGGGGGCTACACCTAATAGGTGCGCCTATTCGGCGCACACTATTCCAACATCTACATCGAGCCCTTCATAGCCTCGCTGCCAGCTGACATGAAGCAGGACTCGGGAGAAGCAGCACTCAGACAAAGAGTACTCGGGAGCAATGCACTCGGGAAGACTTCACCGTGGAGGATGAGCACTCGGCATCAGCTGTGACTAAACTATGAAGGTCTCGGGGCTACTGTGGGTGCCATGGGCCCCGGGTACCTCATGACAAACATATGGGCCACTCGGACAGAGGATGGGCCTAGCCTTGTAATTAGAGATATAGCTAGATTCGGCAGACTTCGCCTTGTATAGAAAGGAATATACAGTCCTAGTCGGGTGCGTTATATCTCTAAGGGGAGATCTCCTAGTCGTAATCCGATGGGGACTCCTACCTTGTAACCCTGTCCCCCAGTATATAAGGGGAGGCAGGGCGCCCCATGAGGGCAGGTGCACACAAGTTCATCAGAACCACCACCGTATATCCTCAAAGGAATAACACCACAACTGGACGTAGGGTATTACCTCACATTGAGGGCCTGAACCAGTATAAAATCTTCTGTGTTCCTTTGCAATCCACCGAGTTTCCATCCGCCGACTAGCCCCATATATTTATTGCCGGTGTAAAACATCGACAATGCCCCAGGAGGCTCCCTACCTCCCCTTATATACTGAGGAGGTAAGGTTACATAGTAGAAATCCCAGTCGGAATTGACCAAGGGATTTTCTTTTAGGAGCACAACGTAACCGGCTAGGACTATATCCCTTTCCTTGTCATGCAAGGTAACACATGTCGAATCCTATTATATTCCTAATTACATGGCCAGGCACATCCTCTATACGAGTGACCACAAAGCTTTCTATGAGGTACTCGGAGCCCATGGCCTCGACACGATATCCATAAATAAAAGCCAAGGCCAGTCCCTGAACAAGGTTGGTCTATATTGTAACATCCTGAAAATCCGATTAAGAAAAATACGTAAAATTTCGAACTTTTTAAAACTTTTTGCATCGTGCCATGTCTTTGATTGCTTTGCTTGGAATCTGGTGAAAATAAAATAACTGACAAACCAAAAATTAATTACAAGACTGAAACCAAATACTCATTTAAATTCCAAACCACAAAGTACACATGGAATCTTACCTAAACTTTTAAATAAAACTGAGTGCAAATATTAATAGGAACCAGAGGGACCTAATTCGTGAAATCACTCTATTAGAATGCCAAGTTAATATGTAAACTCGTAAAACACACCCAGATGACCAAGAGTAAAATTTGGCCAGGAATAAAAAAGACCTTTTTCCCTTATCAAATTATCTAAACACCAATTGAAAGCAAGTAAATAAATAGTATATTAAGTTAGATGCCTTGAATAGGGAAATTAAATTAATCTCTAAAGTACAATAAACATTATGTAAATACAAATAATGTCATATTTAATTACAAGGGCTAAATTTCTCTTGAAAAGCACAAGCCTAAGTAGAAATCAATAAACCATCAAGATAAAAGGATTCCTTTCCCAAAATAAAATCTAAAAATTCAAATTTCTTAATAATTTGAAGTTTCCCAAACTCATAACTTAAAGGAAGATCACAATTTAAATCTCAATTCTCTGGGTTGAATCCCTTTCCCTGCCCTAGTCCAACCCACTGCCAAGCTGGCCCAACAACCATTCGGCTCAACAAGGCCGGCCTCCCTCCCTTCGGCCTACTGTGAGCCACAAGACAGGGCTATCTTCTTGGCCCAGCCAAACAGCAAGGCAGCTAGGCCAACTGGGCCTCTCACTCCTCTTCCGAATTGGCCCATCAATCCTCCGGCCCATCCAGCGCTCGAAGCCCTGGCCAGCCTCCTTCCCCAACTACGCTGCTCACCAAGTGCTCGACATAATGCCGCCCCTACCTCACCGCGCCGTCAATCCACCGAGCCAAACGGTGCTCCACTCCACTGCACTATGCCGTCGCCATCAAGCCCCACGCCCCTGCCACACGCACGCACACATATCCCCACGCCCCTGCCACACTCGCGCACACATACCCCTGTGCCACTCGTCCCTGTGCACCACATCCGAACAGACCCAGCCAGCGGGTCGCACGCAAGACGCGCGAACGTGTGCCGTGCCACACCACACCGGCCACGCCGTGCCGTTCCAGCCGAGGCCTTGCCACGCCCGCCTCGACTGCCCTCCCCGCACCTGAACGCGTGCAGTAGAGCCCCTGTGTCAGCCGCCACGAATCCAGCCGGTCGAGACAAGACGAGCCACGGCCACGAATCACGTAGGCCGTACCCCGAACCCTGCCGAGCACCATGCGGATGAGCAGACCACCCATGCTTCGGGCACTAGCGACGCCACCGTCGTCCTCACGAGCCTCACCCCGTCACATCCACAGCAGCATGTCGGCGCTCTCGAGCGACCACCGGTCCGCCGCGTGCACCAGAACTGCGACCCCCTTCACACTAGCCATGTCGCTACAACCGCACCGCAACAACCGAGTCGTGCCAAGATAAGTTGACCATCATCGCCACACCGTCTTGTGCCCACCGGTCCAAACGACGCCTGGACGACGAAGCCACCCTCGGACCACCACCGAGACAACCCCGCCGCCCTACCTCGACACCATGCTGCCCTTGCCTTGTCCCGCAAGCCGACCACGCCTATAAATGGGGGAAAACCGCTGCACGCCCACTGCCCCTGCTTCCTCCTTCCATCGTCAAGCACCGAACCGGAACCACCGTTGAGCAGGTGGCGTGCACGCGATCCTGCTCGGCCGTGCTTCTGCTCCGCCGCTTCCAGGGCCTCGTCCGAGCCCAAAACTGACGGCCACACTCGAGGCAGGGAGGAGACGGCCGGATCGCCAACTCCAAGTCCTAGACCATCGTCGACCGCTCGGCGTGCGCGCCGCTCCGCATTGCCCCGCCTCCCTCAGTTCTGCCTTGACACAACCTCGACCACGCGCACGGCTGCGCCGCCTCCCGGCCGCCGCGAGGTAAGTCCCTCCGCCCGTCACTTCCTCTCCCTCCCTATTTCCTCCGCCGGTCGTCCTCCCCTCCGATTGCGCCACCAAACCACCTCAAATCGGAGCCGGAGCTCCGCCGCCTCTCCTCCATGTCCGCCGAGGCAAGCTCGCTACGAGCTAGCTCCAGCCAACCTAGAAGGGGGAAATCCTTCCCGCCTCACATAGGGGCTCCGCCAAGCTTCAATCCTCCCGGAGCTCGCCTCCTCCACCAGAATCACTGTTGGACCGAAGTCGAACGCCACAGGCCACCGCCCAATCCCCAAATACCCACGAGCCACAGTCACCCCATCGCGGCCTATGGCTGCCCTAGGGCCCTCCGACCTCCCTCCGCTACCGGCGGAACGCTTCGTCAGTCGCCACAGCTCCGCCGCCGCGCCGCCCTCGCGCGTGCACGCGCTCGACAGAGGAACAAGAAGGAGCAAGAGAGAGAGAGATCGATCGAGAGGGGATTAATTTCTCCCCACCCATAGACATACATGTGGACCCCATAGTAATTAATTTAACCTTAGAGCTGATGACAGTAGTTAAGTTAATTAAATCCTTAAGCACTAACTGACATGTGGGCCCAAACTATTAATTAAATCTAATTAAAAACCTTTTTAACCTCTGTATCATTGACATGTGGACCCCACTAGCTTAAAAATCTTTTTAACCTCTTGTTTAGCCTCTAAGCCTCTAAGTCACTGACAACTGGGCCCTAGGCCTCTCTGGTCAACTTAGACAAGTCAAAGTCAACCTAGGGCCCACCTGTCAGCCACACATATCTTTTCCCTAAAAAAAATAATTCAAATAGACGTAAAACCCAAGGACCCCACCTGTCAGTGTCTCTAGTCATCTCCTTTAATAAAGGAATTCGGAAAGTAAATTAAAAAGGATTTGAGGAATTATTCCATAAAAAAATATGAATTAAACTTTGAAAATTCATAACTAATTCAAATGAAGTCCAAATCGAGTGAAACTTGTCTCTAAAATTTTGTAAATTCAAGATCTTCCTTCTGGACCCAAAATAATAGTTGTCACAAATATAATGTTTGCACAAATATGAAATAAAGACTAGTGGATAATTAATTCCCCATATTAAAAATCTTCTTTATACTAATTTATAAATTCAATAATGGGATTAAAGCCCTAAATCATAAAAATATCTGAATACACCAAGATCATGCCTAACCTTGCATATTAGAATAAAATGATAACAGAGCTAAATATATTTGAATTACTTAACTAAATAATTAGTGCAATTGAGAAGACTAACCATGCAAATTCCTAATGCTCAAGTAAATAATAAATTCTCAATATGTAATCTTCAACTCATATATACACAGAACACCCAATTCAAGTTATAGAATAAACTCCATAAACTATTCTTAAACATATTGACCTAAGAATTACTTAACAAGCATGCATGTCGGATAGTAATCATGGCATCACATAATTACAAATCAACTATTAATTTAAGATCATCCATTACCAAATTCACTCCATGTGATGACACTTGAACTAAAATAAATGTAACCATAAGTTAATTTACAAAGCATGGATATTTGTTGACCTTTAATTATAAGCCATTGCAAAACCTCCAATGCCAACCATTTGATTTAGATGGAGACTAGCTTAGCCATAAATTCCCCATATCCTAATAGCTAAACCAACACATATGTTATCAAGGCAAGTATCCTCCTTGTATTACCTAATTTCTACATAGCCACCATGATAACTAGAATATTAAGCCTTAGCCTTTACGTTCCTTCCTTCCTAAGTTACTTACCCACATAGGAACCTTAACTCCTAAGCTTCCTTGCTCTACAAGATGCTTATCCGCTAAGGAACCTTAGCTCCTAAGCTTCCTTGCTCAACAAGATGTGTATCTACTAAGGAACCTTAGCCCATAAGTTTCCTTGCATGGTTAGAAACTTAGAGCCCAAGCTATCTCAAGTTCCCTTGCCTATATAAGGACTAGGAACCCCATAGTTGCAACCCCCTTGGCCCTTAGAATCCATTAGCAAGCAAGATGTATGAGCAGCCCTTAGGTTTGTTTTTCATTTATCTTTATTGGTTGATTGCATTTGAATGTTACTTGAATATTGGTTTCCTCGCGCTCTATAGAATCCGTTTGTGTTAATCGAGAGGCAACGTGTGCAGCTTCCAGGAGGTGAAGGTTGATTAAGATTTGTCATGAAGAATAAGGACTATATTGAGTAGACAAGTCACCACATCCCCCTCCTTGAGTATTATGATCCTAGTTTCGAATTTATTTGTTTGTGAAATAAATTGCATACTATATTTAAAATGTGATACCAATTATCGATTATGCCACCCTTGTTTGAGTACCTTGTTCTTTAAAGCCATGATATTAATCGAGTCCCTAGTTATATTTAATAAGCAATGCTTAGACGTGCCTAGTTGCACTTGGGTGATTGAATCACCCTTCCTCATGTCTTAAATAAAATAGGACGACTGATTGGGCAATCACTAGGGTTACAGTGATTGGCGTGGATGGAGACATGTAATGCCATCCCAGATGTATAATGAGGAACCATTTGCGAAAACCAAAAACAAGAAAAAACCTATTTCGACCGGGGCGGCAGGAAAGAAACTGGGTGGTTCTGGGAATGGCAGGTGCTGACCCTGGTCAATTAAGGACAGAGTCAAGAAGCTATGCGGGAAACGAACAGAGTACAACCACATCTCTTATATGGGTATAGACCTAGAGGATTAGGTAACCCAAGTGGGACGGCACCCCAGTCATAGTTGGTTCTGCATACGAAGAGTATGATGTTGTAAAGTGTTGATATATGTATTGTGATGATAAATGTTGACGAACTTAAAATGCACCCTAAGTATATATATAGTGTACCTCCTAGATCTCTCGGGTTCCAGGACTGCTCTCACCACTAGCTCGAGGCATTGGGTGCTAAGGGTGCATAAGGGTTCATAGTCCTTGGAGCGGATGCCACAATGCAAAGGAAGCAGAAAGATCAGGCTGTGACAGGTCTCATATGTTGGGACTAGGCTCATGTGTTGGGCAGAGTTACGGGTTGCGGGCAAAGCGTACGTAGTACTGCAGTATGACTAAACCAATCTATTTGAATAGCCATGCTCCCAGTTAACTAAGCGCCGGGACTTGTACTTCTCTTGACTAGACTCATAATTTTCTAAAATTAATTAATTGGTGGTTGGGATTATGGGATGGTGATCATTTGGATGGCTATGGCTATTGTTCCTTAAAAGGCAATGGGACAATGAGTCGTAGAAACTGCATGATCAGCGGTGACAAGTCATTTCCGAGGCTGTCTCAGGATTAGCAGATAAAAACTTCGTTGAGCAAACATTACGATATTAAAATTGTTTTTAAGTCTACCCTGCTAGGTCATAGGTATTTATGAAATGGATCTCAAAATTGGCTTTACGCAAAATAACCTTAGCCCCTCTTTGAATACCCTGTGCATAAGAAGCATATTTGCGTGGTGACTTACTGAGTACCTATTTGCTTATGGTTGCTCAATTACTATGTTTAACAGAAGAACAAGCCAGAAAAGAAGACATTGCTAGTATGTTCTACATACTTAGCAGGGTAGACGAAGTGCTAGTTGGCTAAGTCACGGCCCCAGTCAACTATCTGTGAGCATGACGATTGGACCCTACCACTACTCGTTTTCTATTTGCTGTTACTCTGTTAAGGTGTGGCCATTTTGGTCTTAATAAAGGTATAAACTCCTCAAGTCTCATTTCAATTCGTACTATGTTATGAGCTAGCTATGTTTTGTGTGTACCAACTACTGATCCAGAAATTGGTACAGGGAAACACAGGTTTTCGGTTTTCAAAACCGGGGGCCGATATATATCTACTTAAACAAGTGTTCTGCCATAGGCAGCTATATGTGACATTCTCTATAGTAACAAACCGAAACGGGCTGGAGATGCTGATTTACGACTCAGATTGTTCCGAAGAAGATGTTGCTTGAAACATTGTGTACAACGTGATTTTCTAATTTTCTTAATGCTTTTAAAGTTTAGTACAAGAAGCTCTAATTGTTTCGATGTTGTTCAAGTTTTGTAGACACACACACATGGTGTATTCAGTAAGATTTTTTTTATAAGAACTCCTCTAAAACATACATCAAGCTTAAGATAGGGTGCTGGTGCATGACTTATTCATACATAAAACCATGTTGTTTCATTCTGATTCCCTTCCGCCCAAGAAAAAGTGCACATATTTCATCTCTCAGAACGTGCAATAGTTGATTATGATGTACTTTCAAACTGAAGTTTATTGTCTAATATCAGTTTATCTAAGGAGATTTTCTAACTGCCTTAATACTGTACTGAAGCACATACTATCTAATATCCATCTATCTTTGCTATGTTCAAGTTTTCTAGAGGCAGATCGACAAGGTGTGCTCAATAATAATGAATCTATTAAGAAGTCCAATTAGTCAACAACCATCAGTAGAACTATTTGTAGCATAAAAAATCTTGGTTAGCCATACCTTGCAAAGTCAAAAAGCCAGCAAGGAAGAAGAAAACTTGAAAATTTGAACCAAGAGACTAATGATATGCATGCACATTCTGATTTACCCGAAACCAAGAGATGTTGCTCCAAGCATGGAGAGTAGAGGACATGCTGCGTGATGGACCCTCCGCCACCGACAAGACGCTGTCGCACATCAGTAGCTGCAGACCTCCCACCTCCGGCGCAGAATCAGAAGCACCACCTCAGTGGAGCAAACGGATCTGACCCCAGGAGCCCATCGAGAGCTCCACTACGACGATCTGGACGGGGATTAGGGCGACCGTGATGAATCTTCAGCGGGCAACATGCGGCCGGAGATAGCGCTGACCTGCTGCAGTCGGACAGAGTGAGGGGAAAATTCAACAAGCAAGAGGAAGTTGGGAAAGAAGATGACAGAAGTCAGGAGAAAGCGAAGATGGCTATTGCTCACAAAATCCTCCTTTTACTGCTTCACGCCTTCAACAGTTCAACTCCTAATAAAGGCTTAGATAAAAAAAATTGATCTTAAATAATAAAACTAAAGCTTGACCAGTATAAAAAATTATTTTACATTAAATAAAAGCCACACACGTACACACATAGCTACAATCAGACATCACAGCCCACAGGCGGAAATGGTTGGAGTCGGTAGCATCTCTCCGAAAGCCATTCTCACGGTTGGTCGAGAATTGATAATATTTACTAGTTTAACTATTTAGTGTTGATATTAATACCACGTTAAAAAAAATTAGAAAAATTAAATTTTATATATGGCTAGAATCAGAAAAGGTACCACTTATACGAAAACATATGCTCGATCGGTTAGAAATTTCCATAACCATTTTCATCCCTATGCGTCCACAAATAGCTGCTCTGTGAGTACGGCAAGCGAGATGAAGCGTGTATACTTTCCTTTTAATAGCGATTAACATCTGTAAGGTTGTTTAAATAATCATGGATGTTTTATTTAATTATCATTATTAACACATTAATAACTAATCTTTTCATCCCAAAATATAAGGGATCATGTATTTGTCCTAATTCAAATTATTCTAAGTTTCACTAAATTTATAGAAAAACCAATAATATTTACAATATCAAATGAGCATAATTAGATCCATTATAAGATATATTTCATAATTTACTTTTTGATGTTGTAGATATTAATACTTTCTCTACAAAACATTATCAAACTTAAAATAGTTTGATTTATATTTTAAGACAGAGAAAGTATTACAATAAAAGCTAGCCGCGCAATTACACGGGCCACCCCGCTAGTTCCTTTGAACCAAACAATGCTACGGGTGGTTTTTTAGAAAATGGAATTGAAACCTTTGAAATTCCCTTATCCAAACAGGCCCTCAAGGGTAGTATGGAGAATTCAGCTAGTAGCCTCAAGATCAAGGTCTGTGGATCCAACCTACCAGCCAAATTGCCAAACTCTTTTACAAATTGATTATGATTCTCACAAGAAACTGATATAGAGAGACTTGAGAATTGGGATCGGAGTAAGAACCAGAATTTGGAGCTCAACCATACGGGCCCTAACTTGGAGAAGCTTGATCATGATTAATTATTTTTTAAGGAAACGGCAGGAGTGCTTGATCATGTTTATGTAACATTTGATCATTAGGCCAAGATTGAAATTCCATGGTAAGACCACAATTCACAAGAAACAGCACGGCATCTCACTCCATCTATCCGTGTGATGTAACGATTTTCTCATAGTCAAGCATTGGGCCTGCTTTGGAAATCTACTTTAGGCCCAAAGCCCCAAACCAAGTGTCAAATACTCCAATTGCAAAAATTTTGAATTTTTTAAAATATTATTTTTAATCCCTTTTTTACAGAAATATACCATGGTTTAGGAATTTTGCAGAAATATACCCATGCTAGGTAAAAATAACTTGGAAAATTGGCAGGAGTCCTGCTAATTTTCCAAAGCTCGGCAAGACTCCTGCAGATAATCCAAATGTCAGCAGGACTCCTACCGACCAATGAACTATCGGCAGGACTCCTGTCCATATTCCATTGGTCGGCAACTTATTATTTTTTCAGCTATGGACATTTTGACATTTTGACATGATGCAATTTTTAAATTGACATATGGAGCGGTTATGCACATTGATATTGGTTGATAGCATTGCAATGGTAGCACAATTGACATTGGTTGATAGACGCATAGTGGATACGTTCAATACATACAAGGGTCGTACAATTTTGTAGGAGTACACCGGAGGACTAACGACAAACTTGATTCATAGACGCAACGTTTGTTAATATTCTCTATCTCTATGGTTGCCGGGTGGCTATTGACGCCCTCTCTAGCGTACAGATTGGTTTCGATGTTATTCCTCCTTCCTCTGTGTGTACTCTGATACTGTTTCAGCCTCCGTGACCCTTCTGCCTTCATAGTTGGGTCGCACCATGTCAATTCATAAAGTCAACGCACACATCCTTGGATTTTTCTATGGAAAGGGGATTAGTTCAACAATTGTTGTAACATAATATGAAATTACAAGTGAGGCGTACAACGAAGTCATTGTCTATGTTTGGGCAAATGAAGTATCTCCTCCCGTAGATCCCTTGTGCGAAGGATGTTGTCACTTGGCAACGATCTTTACATGCGCACTTGGGACGATCAGACCATTTAGGCAACCTCAGGGGATTGTGTCTCCAGTCTAAGCTAGCAACCTCGACTCATCGCTCATGCTCCTCCTTGACACGTATTTATTGTGACATTGTTTCAGACTATGTTATCATTCTACCATCAGACAGCGGTCTAGCCATGTCAACCCATTTTGTGAATGCACATATCCTTGGCTCTCCTATGTAACTAAAATTGTTTTAGTTGGTACGGTAGGTTAACTGATGATATGAGTGATCAATGAATGAAAGGTGCGATTGGAACTTACAATGAAGTCATCGTCAATGTTAGGACAAAAAAAGTACCTCATCCCAGAGTGTTTGGTTTTAAGGATGTTGCGACCTAGCAACGGTCACCGCATGTGCACTCCGAACGATCAGTCCATAGAAGGAGGCTTGGAGGAGTAGTTGTCCAGTCGATTTGTTCGGTCTCCATTCAGCAATCGTACGCCTGCTTTATGCGGATGTACTGAGCTCTTGTTTTGCTAGGTGCATACCACTGTCTTCCATCGAATTGGGGATTCTCCATATCAATCCATTCAATGTATCCACACATTCTCATGTGATTCTGTGAACAAATATATGAGTTATATTCAAAGTTTACGGTTACCTCGAAGGAATCTTAGTACAAGTAGTAAGGATATACACTCCATTCCTCGTTAATGTTTGGGCATGGGAAGAATCTCCTCCCACGAATGCTTGCAATCCAGTTGTCTTCAGTTGGAAACAATCACCGTAGTGGCACAAGGGATGGTCTGTCCAAGGTGGGATGAGACTTTCGAACGGATCTGTCCTCCAGTCAAGATGTTTATGGCCCCAATGTCTAGATGTCATTAGGTGTTATGATATATTTGAACGGAAGCAGTAGGGATGGATGAGGATATGGTAAATTGGCCACCTTAAATAGAGTTATTGGCCTAGTGCATGGAGAGCGTGGCCACATCGCACTAAGTCCACTAATGCACCAATGCCATGAAAGCCAAAGCGAAATGACATGCATGCAACTGCAATTATGCGATAAAAACTATATGACATGCATGTGCTAAAAGGTGCTAGTTAAAGGTGAAGCACATAATCAAGAAGGGGACTGGTCGACGCCAAAAATAAGGTGTCCTGTTCCACGGGTCCGGTATATTGGTTGCATAGGAAGGCGAGGAGACTTGATGGTGACGAAAGTAGAGTGTCATGTTCCGTGGGTCCGGTGTACTGGTTGCATAGAATCCCTATTGATTGCGGCTCGGTGGTCACACAGAAACAATACTTGGTTGAGTAATCTCTGGATGCCTATAAAAGAGACATATGGCCACACCCAATGCTTTCATGCGTCCTATCAACATGTAGTGCAAGGGACATAGTGGTGAGAAAAGAAGAGACGGCTTAAGTAGGTACTCTGTAGAGTTCAAGGCTAATGAACTAAGGTTGAGGGCTTCAGTAGGTTTGAACACTTGACAAATTCACAGGATCTATCTTTACATACGAACTAAGTAAGCACTAGTTTACTTTGGATACTCGTGGCTTACCATAAGACAGGACTGCGAATTTGCAAAGTGGTCGAACCAACTGAAGTTTTCTTGGGATGCAAGTCACAATGTTATGCCATAAAGAAATGAGGTATGTTTGATTAAGTTTTTTTTATTGGTTAGATCTAAAAGTATGTTCCCTCATGCAGTTATGATTTTCGGTGCCCCGACGTGTTTAACCAGTTCGTCTTCCATCTAAGTAAGTTCACATACTATGCAGTTTTACTAAACCAAGGTATATTTCTGCAAAAAAAAAAAAGGGATTAAAAATAATATTTTAAAAGAAAATCCAAAAATTCATAGAGATGGGTTAGATCATTTTCTTTTTAGCTTATTCACTGGATTATTGAAATAGATTATTTGTTCCACGCTTCGAAAAATACGTTTTCTCATAAAACATTTCTTCTATTGTATTCCTAATACAACTTGTTTTAAGCTATTTATTAAATTATTTCTCAATTTAATTTATCATCATAATCAAGTAGATGATCCATGATAATAATCTGCTCAATAATTCGCTCAATAAACTACAGCCCATTTGAGCATTTCTTGTTGGAAAAATAATATAGTCTGCTAGGTTTCATTAACACTTGGACCTTGGTCTAACAATTTTATTTTGAAACAACACACAAATGTGAGCACCCGTATTAAGTCAAAGGCTCCAACCCAAGCGGGTAAGGTGCACTAGTAACAACTTAGCTAAGCTCAATTTGCTGATATGACATTCTATAAATCGATACCACCTCTAATTTCATCCATGTCATTCCCTCATTAATTAAGAGGTAACATGTATACAATATATCACTTTTAATACACAAACTCCAATACTATTTCATTTGTTACTCTCACACTAATTTTTTGTAATTTTGAAGTTTGTGTACAGGTTGTCTCTTGCCTGAGAGATAGCTCGTCCTCTCTCTCCTCTCCTCTCCTCCACCTCATCGTCCAATCTTATATGTCACTTTTGTACTTGCTCTAATTTGTATAAGGCATAGTCATTGACGATTTGATGGTATTGAAATATGTAACATTTCCTTCTAAAATCAACACCAACACACCACATATATTGCGGTAGAAGTCGGCAATCAATGGCATTGAGAGAAGTCAGCACGCTCTCCATCTGCATCCCACTGGCAGAAGAAGAAGAGTATTTCGTCCCACAAAGACTTTATTTTTGCTCTTTTTATTTGTTTCACAAAGACTTCATATTTGAAACAATCATTGCATTGAAGAATGCTAAAATAGGAGACAAATGTACTAGAGTTTGTGAAAGTAGAGAATAAATGTATTGAAATTTTCTAAAGTAGAGATAATTGTATTGGGGAAGGCCTAGCGCGCACGGGTCGCGCACCGCAGCTGTACGGACAGCTCCCTAATTTCTGTCATTAAGCCTAATCATCCCCCTAAGCACCATCATTAGTACTTAATAATTTTTAATTATAAAATAATACATAAATAAGCAGAGTAAAAAGTTTTAGATTTCAGCTGAAAGTTTCAAAAATCTAATTAAAAGTTTCAAATTTTGGGTTGAAAATTTTAAAATTTAAGTAGATTTTTTAAAATTCTTAGTTGATAGTTTTTAAATTTGAGTTGAAAGTTTCGAAAATTGAATTAAAAGTTTTAAAATTAGAGATGAAAGTTTCAAATTATTAGTATAATGTTTACTCAATTTTTTTTTAATATTTTATTTTTTAAAATATTTTATTATTTTTTTACTGTATTTTGCATGTGCGGGTGTGTGTGGGGAGGAGCACTGCGAGTGAGCAGTTTCCTCGATTGTATTGGAGTTTGATAAAGTAAAGAATATTATAATCGTTTTAGTTTTGAATTGGTTTGTATGAGATAGAGGAAAAATGAAGTCTCTTTTGGAATGGTGTTAGTACTTGAAAGACGCATGCCAAAGTCAAATGTGAGAACAAGTCGAAACAAAATCTTGCAGCTTCGGATTCTCTTCCAGAGCTGGATCTGATCCACCAAGCACGCAGGGAGCCAGAGACCATGCAATGCGGCGGCGGCGCACGTACGCCGCACCATACGCACCGGATCTCGACGGCGGCTAGGTTCAGCCGCCGGCGGCGATCATCTGCATCAGAGTGTCGTTGAACATGTCGACCGGCCCCGGCGTGCACCAGTGCAGGCAGTCGTTCGGCGCCATCTCCGGCACCGGGCCACCGGCGTACGCGTGCTTGAAGATGTAGATGCCGGGGTGCTCGTCGGGCCGCATGGCCGCCAGCCTCGTCACGTCGAGCACTTCGAACCACAGCCCCTGCCGCCTCGCCGCCGCCACCGTCAGCTCGTCCAGGACGGCCTTCCTCAGCACGGCCTCAGTATCCCCCACCTTTGCCTCCCTGTCGTCGTACGGCGTTGGACGCAAGCACGCGTCGCGGTGGTTCTAGCTGTACCTACTGTCGAAGTGCGCCGGCGCGATGGTCGCCACCACGACGAGCTTGTCGGCACCTGACATGGCGTTCACGTACTCCAGCGTCCTCTGCAACACCTTGCGGTAACGACGCTCATCTCGGTGCGGTTCAGGTCCGGCCGGTTGTACACGCCGACGATCTCGCCGTCATCGTAGTAGATGGCATTGTGCGGGAACTTGTGCCCCGCCGAGATCACCATCATGTCCATGGCGTCCAGGTCGGCTGTCCACGGCTCGGTGAGAGCGTCGAGGATGACGACCTCGTGCGCCATGCCGTAGTCCTTGGAGTGCCCCTCCGACCGCACCAGGAACGGCGACCAGTACGTCGAGATGTTCACGTCGTGCGGCGCCGGGAACGCCCACCGCCAGAACTTCCACCCGAGGCGCTCCTCGTCACGGCGCACCGTCAACGGCCGCGCCACCGTGGCGAGGTGGCAGTTTGGCACACCAGGGCCTCCGCCTGGTTGTGCGCCGACGAGTCGGCGACGAACGCCAGCCGCTTGCCCCGGACGAGCCTCAGGAACGCCGCCGGGTCGAGCGTCGAGAGGTTGCACCCCGCCGGCTGCCACCGCCAGTGCAGGTACCCGCCGTCCGGCTTGCCGTTGACGACGCACTTGTACGTCATCTTCATGTCGCAGTTCTCGCTGTCGTACCGCGTGCCGCCGCCGCCGCCATGTTCGTCGTCCCACACCCACTTCCCATCCCTATAGTCGCATTGCTTTCAAACAGCTAAACATTAAACAAAACCAATCAAGAACGCGATAATGCAAGAATTGTTGGCCAATTTAGCTTAGAAAATCCTAACAATTACCTTGAGGAGGTTGTAGATAAGTTGATCGTCCCCGTGTTTGGAATTGGGTAAGCAGATTGGTGGAGGAGATGATGACAGGAGGTGAGTACAAGTAGATGAGAGACAAGGTGAAGAGAGCACAAAGAGCAAACGTGAGGAGCTTCTTGGGGAGGGAGCTGCGGCTCTGTTCTGCTGCTGCTGCTGCTTCTTCTGGTGCAGCTGCCATTGCTGTAGGATGAAGCGATGGCAATAGTGATTATTGAGGAAGAATCTTTGTACTGATTCTTGTTGGGTAACAGAAGTGGAGAAGGATGAAGTAATGGAGTATTTCTTGTCTTCTGAATAACGGAATGGATCGAAAGTATGAGCTCCAATTCCATGCCATCGTGTTTGGAATCCCAACAGTCAACAGCAAGATTTTGATTTAATTGATAGGTAACTTACACCTGTGAGATGGTGGCTATATCGTCGCTCACACGGTTTACAAATTACAAGTCGTCACCTGGTTTAATATTAGTCCACTCTAATTTTTCTTCACAAGCTAGGATGTTGCTTCCTCGGTTCTTTTTTATTTGACGTTCTACAATAAGTGCTTTCAATATTTCTAAAGTTTGATCACTAATACTCTCTCCATGCTTTTTTGTTTGACTTTAGTTAGTTCAAAACCATCATACATTTAGATATGGAGGGAGTATATCTTAAATCATTTAGGTTTATTTTTATAGAAAGTGTATTATAAGATATTTCAATAAAAATAAGTCATGATATTGTAATTTGTAATTTTATTATTATATCTGAATGCAAAGTTCTGGAACGTAATTACCAAAGTAAAATTTCAAAGACAGCAAAAAAAAGGAAACAATGAGTGAAAAGATGTGGCGTAGTCTAGAGCTAACAACAGAAAAATGGACTCGACTAGGTGATAGGTGCCCGATCGGAGCTAAAAAAATCAAGCCAGCTTTCATTACTTGGTCAAAAGTTTCAAAAAGATATAACACTAAAAAAATATTGATTGCAGCAATAACAAACCAATATGTACAACGTCAAAAAAGTCAACCACAACGTCAAGAAAACCATTATTATTGGGCACATTCAAGACAACAAGGATGCGGCACACACCTACGATAAAGGTAGTGTGCTTCATATATGATGTCCAATCAAACAGAGTGAAAAACTCAAACAGAACGAAGTGCAACATACGTGCATAATGGATTATAACAAAATCGTCAAAAATCTCCAACAATACACTACCGGTCTAGATCGGCCTTCTTTCCCTAGTCCAGTGGCCTTCCTCCCTTCCTGAATCTCACATTGCCTTGAGCCGGATGTCCAGTTCTCTCACATAGTCCAAAAAATGACATCGGCAGTAGCCATGGCCATCGTCCTCTAAGCACCCCCTCTCCTCCCCCAACCCCTCTCCTCCTCCTCTACCTCTGCCTCCTTCCGATCCAGAAGGCACTCTGGGACTCAAAAGCCTCGCCGCAACGCTTGCAAGGAAAGCCACGACACTATCTCATGGTCATAGAAGGACTAGCTGCTGCCATGGCAGCAGCACCGAAGAGCCTCTACGTCGCAAGAAGATGGAGGAAAGACCACGTCAATTGCCTTCCCACGAAGAGGGAGGAGGTCGGTGTGGCAGGAGACAGGGAGGATGGCTACCTGGTAAGGGAGACCTGGTCAGGGTGCGATGGATAGGGCGGGTCGGTGAGGAGATGCGGCAGGCGGTGCTTGTCATGACAAGGAATAGTTGGGTGGGAGAGAGAGGAGTTGGGAGAATGGAGTGATAGAGGGGTGGAGCACGTGGTACGAAGGGGATTGGGATTGTCTGCCTTCACAGGGTGAAGGCATGAGTGTGCAGTCACGCTCATCCACTGTCCAAAGTAATTGGGTGGCTGGCGTGGCTTGCGCACATGACAAAATAGACAATGGCCATGCAGTTAGCAACAAACCAGCAACATATTTCATGTTAGTATTAGTTGATTTTTTTAAGTATAATCTTGGACAGTTCTAATCTCATAAATTGAGTGCCAGATTTATAACCCATTCGAACTTACGTTTGCTCTCAAAATATAGAGCAAAACGAGTTCAATATTAATTATATTTGGACATCAGCTGTTATTTGAATTTTCTAGGCCCACAGGTCATAGAGCCGTTACTCCCATGTACTATTTTGTAAATTTGGGCTGTAAATATTATTTGCATGTGAAATTAATGCCCAATGATTATTTTACTATGAATTTTGGTTCAAAAGATTTATTCATCAAACAACAAAAATACAAGGCAACTCATAATTTCAAATAACACCATTTATGAGAGTGTCAAGTCACATCATTAAGCAAAAGAACTTATGATTAGAGAATATGATTGACAATAACAAAAGCATAATAAGCGTCATGTATTAGCACAACTCTTTGTCGTGCTTCAGCCTGTAGTCTGGAGTGTTTCTATGCCTTCAACTAGTACTAGTATGCAATACGTTGTTGGTTTGTTGCTAAGTTAAGTACATGGCCATTATCTATTTTGTTATGTATTATCATTAATCTTTAACGTAGCTTGGGCCGTTTCATTCAGCAGTAAGTACGCAAGCCACGCAAGACACCCGATTACTTTGGACAGTGGATGAGCGCGACTGCACGCTCGTGCCTTCACCCAGACCGTCCCGATCCGGTACGAAGGGTATCCGATTTTTTCCATGACGACTGATGGACAGCATTATCTAAGAAAAATAGGCGCATGGAGATCCATGCAAATAGAATGGACATGCATATCAGCATATGTAAGAATAGCAAGTCTATTGTGCAAGAATCTCAAATCAGAACTTACAATTTTTTTTTTTGGGTGGGGGGAAGAAATAAACGAGGAACTGCACGTACACAGAGTCGAATCAATGTGACAAGTTGAAGCGTGGCACGGCCGGTCGAGCGCGTGCGGTCCATGTCGTGCTCCGCCTATGGCCATGCATGCACGTCACCTTGGCGCGCTCCGCTCGCACTGGCTCGAATCACCGCCCCCTGCTCAGAATCTGCAGCAGTATCTCGTTGAAGGTGTCGACCGGGCCGGGGAGGCAGGAGTGGAGGCAGTCCGTCTGCATCCGCTCCGGCACGCCGTGCGCGAACGGGTCGCGGTGCATGTACGGCCCGGGGTGCCCGTCCGGCCGCATCGTCGCTAGCTTCGTCACGTCCTGCACCTCGAGCCTCATCGCGCCACCGGCGTCCCTCGCCGCCGCCGCGGCAGCGGCCTCCTCGAAGACGATGGCCCTCATCTCCTTCTCGATGCTTCCCAGCTCCTTCTCCCCCTCCTTGTACGGCTCCGTCTTCGTGCACGCCGTCGGGTCGAAGATCGGCTTCCCCTCGAAGTGCGGCGGCGCGAAGGTGCCCAGCACCACGGTCCGCCGCCGGCCGTCGGAGCTGAGCCGCTCCAGCGCCTTCCGGAACGCCTCCCGGTACGGCGAGGTGAAGCCTATCTCGGTGTTGTTGAGCTCCGGGTGGGCGTGCACGCCGACCACCTGGCCGCCCCTGTGGTACACGGCCGGGTTCCAGAACCAGTGGCCGGCGGTGAGGACCACCACGTCCATCGTGCCGGCGTCGGCGTCCCACCGGTTGCCGAGCTCGTCGAGGTAGACGAGGTTGTACGGCATGCTGTAGTTGAACGGCTTGCCCCCGGACCTGACGAGGAACGGCGCCCAGTAGGTGGACAGCGTCACGCCGTGCGACGGGAACGCCCACCGCGTGAACTGCCTCTTGTAGTGCTCGGCGTCCTGGCCGACGAGGTCGTACGGGAACGCGGCGCCGAGGAGGCAGAGGAGGGACTCCGCCTGGTTGCGCGCCATCGAGTCACCAACGAACGCCACGTGCTTGCCGCGCACCGCGGCGAGGAACGCCGCCGCGTCGAACGCCGGGAGCCCGCACCCGGCCGGCTGCCACCGCCAGTCGAGGTAACCGGTCTCGGGACGCCCGTTGCGGATGCAGTCCTGCTCCGGCTTGACGTTGCACGCCGTGCCGTTGTACCGCCGCGCGTGCCCCGGCGCCCACACCCACCGCCCCTCCGAGTAGTCGCACGACGATCTCTCCACTCCTCCTCCTCCGGCACCGGCCACCCTGCAACAACGAACACCACCATTGACGGCGACACCGTGAGCTAGCTCGCTCGCTCATCCAAACTGCAAGAAGCTTAGCTTGTACTTGTACATACCCTGACGAGATGTAGGAGGAGTAAGTGCCATTGAAATATTGGAACAGAGGCGCGAAGACGGCTTGGTGGCCGCCGGGAGGGGAGCAGCAGAGGAGGTGGAGGAGGGCAAGGGAGAGGCAGGCGACGGCGAGCCAGGTCACGACGGTTCTTGGCAGGAAGTAGCCGGCGGCGGGGTTGGGGGTTGAGGGCTTCTGGCCATGTTGATGCTGCTGCAGCGGCTGGAAAGCTCCCATCTCGAGCTAGCTGGGGAGCAGTGAGGGATTGCTTAGTGTTGCAGAGTATCTAGTGGTACTATATAGTGGAATTCTGACAGGAAAATGCATGGCTGCGTCGACAATGGAGATCGGTTGACCTCGTGGGTCATTTTCTTTCTTATTTCTCGTTTACCTCAGCGCATCTAATTGAGGAAGGTGCGGATCGATGCAGTACTGGTAGAGGAGACGGCCAGACAGCTGATCTACAGGCAGTACGCATACACCCTTTGTTCCAAAATATAAGTAAGATATTACTATTATACACCAATTAATACCATGAATTTAGACAGAGGTCTGTTTAGATTTGTGTTAGTAGGTTAGAGATCTATCTAGATTCATAGTACCAGATGATGTCTAATCTAATATTAGATTGATATATTTTGAGACGAAGGAATTACTTAGCAAATCTTACACTAAACTAAGAACGTGATAAATTACACTATTACCCTCATTAAATACATCATAATCAATATTCCTAAAGCAAGTACAAGTACTATTATTATCCATAGCCAGATTTATTATTTATTTTCAACTTATATAGGTTGAATTTAAATTTGTATCTTGGTAGAGTGATATATTATATAATTATTTATGTTATTAATTTCTTTCATAATTTTTCATAACCATTTACATAGCACGAAAAGAATGAGGATACATCCCCTTTAGGGGGCAAAACGACTTTCCCAGTGTACTATCGCTCCATTCGTTTTTACTTGTTTTAAGACATCGACAACGTCCGATATACATGCTTTATATAATTGTTTTGAGTATCGTCTAGGGTATACTCATATTTGTTAAAAATGTTGAAGAATTGGGTCGAAGTAAAGTATTTTTCTTGACAAATCTAATGATATTACTTTTACATACCAAAACTTATATTTTTCTATAGTATTTTTTATATTAGAGGATTGTATACATTCTAAAATGGCATCTATTAATGAATGGAGAGGATTTCATAATTGCCTAAATAACACCCTAGTCGTTTAGCCTACAACATAAGCCGTAGAACAACACATAAGATAAAAATAATTTATATATAAATTTTTTATATCTATGCTATTTGTGGTTATCAAATGCTGAAAATAAACTATAACAAAAAATCTCTAAAATCAATTTAAAATTAAGCTTTAAATTCAAATTTTCGTACCAGCTTATACGCTGAAGTAACGGGGATTTACTTGTATCGTGAATCAGCAATACCTGAATGGACCATTCGGCCATCAACATTCACTCCCCAGCGGCTACTGTTTTTTTATCTCACGGGCCTTGTTTGGGAGGCCCAAATTTTTAGAATATCCACGCGCGGACGGTGTGATATTCTAGCTCAAATTTCTGGCCCATTCAC
Organism: Oryza meyeriana var. granulata; assembly: GCA_003991445.1. Classification (NCBI taxonomy): domain Eukaryota; kingdom Viridiplantae; phylum Streptophyta; class Magnoliopsida; order Poales; family Poaceae; genus Oryza; species Oryza meyeriana. The sequence goes on along the minus strand of RYFJ01002783.1, from coordinate 6,182 downwards.
AATGCTTCGCTCTCTTGCTTCATACTAGGCCTTTCTTCAGAATCTCAATCGGTGTATGGTCTTCCTTGGTGGACAAAGATGGTTGAACAAATTCGCATTATCTTTTGCAACTACTTTCTTCGATTTTTAATAAATAACGCTGTTAACTTTTAACGCGATGTTTGATCATTCGTCTCATTCAAAAAATTTAAGTAAGTATGATTTATTTTGTTATGACTTTGTTTATAATTAAAGGAACTTTAAGCATGACTCATATTTTTTATATTTATTGTCGATGTTTTGTATCGACAATAATAATATGGGACTACTCATGAGACCTAAATTTGATGGATTGCAAAGGAACACGAAACAATTTATACTGGTTTAAATCCTCGAGATGAGGTAATACCCTACGTCCAGTTGTGGTATATTGACTTTGAGATTTCTCTGGTAAGATTTGCGATATGCCCTTAGGGAGCACCTTGCCTCTCAATATATACCGGGGACAGGGTTATAGAGTAGTAATCCCAATCGGATTCCGATCAAGGAATTTCTTTCTAGAAATACAACGTTCCCGACTAAGAGTATATCCTTCCCTTGTGTACAAGGTTATATATGCCGAGTCCTATTGTATCCCTAATTACAATGTTAGGCCTATCCTCTGTCCAAGTGGCCCAAATGCTTCTCATGAGGTACCTAGGGCTCATGGCACTGACAGGAGCCCCTGAGACCTTCATAGTTGAGTCACAGCAGATGCCGAGTACTCATCCTCCACGGTGAAGAATTCCTAAGTGCATTGCTCCCGAGTACTCCTTATCCGAGTGCTTCTTCTCCCGAGTCCTGCTTCATGTCAGCTGGCAACGAGACTATGAAGGGCTTCATAAAAATATGAATAGTATGCGCTGAATAGGCGCACCTATTAGGTGTAGCCCCCAACTTTGTGCTTAATTGTGAAACAATTAAATATAAAGTCAAAGATCTTTAACCCTGTAGTCATTCCTGAGTAATATACTACACGGTATGTAGACTCTTCATCATCATGTCAGCTGGTATAATTTTTTCTCATGGCAATTGGTGGACCGCCAAGCATGTAAGCCCAAGTACCACATCGTTGGATTTTAACCCAATGGTGGTCAGATGTGTACTTGAGAGATACATGCATCTTTAATTTTAATGAAAGACCAGCTGTCGACAGGCTAATATAAGGATAACATCCTCAATAACCTGATAAATAATGTAGATATCTGAACACAGGTGTCCAGCAATTAGGCTTTCATGAAGCATATCCGATTATTTAATCAGTTTTTGTAAATAGCATCCTGTACTGCCGTGATTTCAACAGTAGCAGGTCAGCTCTACAGAGCAGCCATTTAGAAACTCATATCTTGTGGCCCCAGTACCCCGAATCAGCCCGGCCCAAGCCCACTTATCAGCAACAGGCTCTATAAAAGCGGGGAGAAAGAGAAAAGATTCCCTTATCTTCTCCAATCCGCCAGTCGTTTCGTCTTCCAGCTTCCACACGACCAAAAATTTTAGCGCGCTTTGTCTACTAGGATTTGTCATAGCCGGTGTCTCCCGTGACTCAAAACTTTGCGTGATTCCGCTCCGCCGCATCACCAGATCCCAAGCCCTACAATAGCAATTTTCCTATCTGCTCTAAAAACATGTTTCACTCCCAGCAATGCCGAGAGCTTCACTCGAGATCCCAGGAGATGTCTGCGGAAGAATTGGCTAGTTTCGGACCTCGCGCATGCGGCTTGAACGAAGAGAAGTACTTGGAGAAGCAACTGAGCTGCAGTGATAAAGAAGTCATCTATTAGCGCACCGTCGAAGGAAATCTATGCCGCGCGCACCAAATGGTGAGACTGTTGCTTCATCTCCTTTTAACGCCCCATCACGGTCTTGCCCTTCTCCTCTTCAGATTTTCTCTGCCAACCTTTATCTTCTATTCAACTAGAGTTTGGTGAATCTGAACCCCAACTCCACTTTCTGCAAATCTCCATCGTCGCCACAGTTGTGTGAATGTTGTTTCTGTCGGGGGTTAAACCGGTTAAGCCCGGCGACTTTCAACTTTTCGGTATCTGTTCCATATTAAGCCCAGCCGTCCAAAAACAAAGTTCAATAGTGATTGGGGGCAGCCGCGTTTTCAACTCAGGAGGAGAAATAAAAAAGAATTTACCTCCATGGTTCCTTTGAAAACCTTCCTCAAGGCTGGTATAGTACCAGAATGGTTCTACTGCTCCGATCTTGAACCTTCCTGCCCCCTTTCACTGCTGCTTTTCTCCGGTGGTCCTGCCCAACTAGTCTTTCTGTGCAAGCTATGAAAGATGGGCCAAGTGGTACCAATGGTAGAGAAGATTGATCAATGAAGGACTCAGATTAACTGGTCCCTGGGTGACAAGTGTAATTCCTAGACCACCACCGCACTAGGCCCTCTAAAGCCTGACGCAGCACCATTTTCGCTAGGATTACAGGGCCAAGAAATGACCAGCCTGAGAACACTGAAACCGAAAGAACAAGGTAACCGACAACCTTGCTCGGTTTTTTTCGTCACAGTAATGAGACCAGGAAGACCGACTAAAGAGATGCCCAGCACACCAAGGCTTATAGCAAAAAAGACCTATCAGCCAACAGGGTACTTTCAAAAAACTGATGTTTGGTGCTATCATCCCTATGAATGTCTGTGGGATTTCCGTCTCGGATTGCGCTGCAATGTATAATGTGTCCTTGTTGAAACATTTGTAGGATTGTGAGGAATTTTGACGATGATTCCCAAAGCCTGTTGGCTACCAAAAAAACGAAGAAGAGGCCGGCAGTCCTCTGCTGTTTCAAGCCCATCTCCCAAGAGGAGCTGGGAAGAAACCCATCAAGGCAATTCGAGCAGAAGAAGAGCAAACCAAGCCAAGTGCAGCGCCGGGGGGTCTGAGGATTAAAGACCCTACAGTCTATGCCCCCAGGCCGCCAACCCCTGAGGTCCCTTCTCCTCCGAGTCCATAGGCTAGCAAACATGAGCTTAGGCCGACTAAATCCGTCGAGTACAAGATCAGCATATCGAGCACCGAAGGGCGGGGCCATCGAGTAGCTCGTCGCCCGCAGTCGGTTATGGCCACCACAAAAAAGGGCCAACTGAGTTAAAGCGCTACTCTGACCGCGCGGCTAACTATCACAGCAGCAGCTCTCCGTTCGTATTTCTGGAGTCCTCGTGAACTCAAATTTCAAGAGGTAAGCGATCTTTCCTATCCCCAAGAGTCTGATGATGAGATAGTAATCTGAACTACTTATGTGTAGGAAGCGAGTTAACATTATCCAGGCGATGTGCCAGCTGCTCTGTTATCCGAACGCCAGCCGAGCAGCACGACAGTCGTCTGCCGAGCCAGAGGTTCGCGCTATAGATCGAAGCAGTCTTGACAACGGACCAATAGCGACACTGATTCAAAGGGAGAGGTGAAGCCTACTTGCTCCGCCTTGAGCAAATCGCTGAAGCCTGTGGGCCACGATCAGGCTAGTACCCTCGCACTCATTAGGTCGGTGTCTCTAATGAAGTGGGACGCCCGGGCTGAGCTGCCTCTCGTATCTCCGGAACGTTCCATTGGGTATCTCAAGGATTCGCGGAGAGCTATGAGCATGATAACAAGCGGTAAGGAGGTGAAGTTCTTCCTCGTGCGCAATGCGTAGGGAAGTTAGGTAACATAGCACATCTTCATGTTTAGTTTGACGCGTTCCCTAATCTGGTATCTGCTATTTGACTCTGTTTTCTCTAGTAGAAGATGTCGCGCTCGGTAGAAAGTGAAAAGTCTTACCCACTCCCCATCTCCAAGCTGAGCAGTCTCAGGCAAGGATACTGGAACGACTGCTGGGAAGGAAACTGGCTAAGGGAGCAGTAATAACAGGGACGAAAGTGGCTTAGCCGAGAAAGATAGAATAATTGTTCTTCTTTGTGGCTCCTCCGAGATTATCCGAGTATATCTCTGCAGTCTTTGTTGATTCCCGGACTCCTTTGTGAGTTTGACTGAAACTTGAGTCCTTGCTATCGATTTGCAGCCTCGAACGAGTTGAAACAAGCAGAGGAGAGTAAAACACGAGTTAAGCTGAGAAGTGAAAAGGGCACGTTGAACTGGAGAAAGCCAAGCCAACGTTGAGGCGACTATGCGGTAAGCTCCTCCCGACAATTGAACCAACCGGTTCTTGTATCCGATAATTGTTTTGGATACAATATACTTGTTGAGAATCTGATAACAGCTTCTAGAGCATGCTTAGACCAATTCACGCCTTTGCAGCGGAGATAAGTTGAAAGGAGTCACGGGAAATTCGTTGTTGAATCGGTGCAAGGGGCTCCTTGACATATGGAGCTTCACCATGCTGGACCAGCTTAGTACAGTTCAGGTGCAGTAGTCCTTCAAGGCTAAGCATCTTGAAAACGTAGGATGACGGTCGTTGTCATGTTGCCAAACCTTGTAACTGACGAAATCAAATTACCTAGGGTGATATCGAGCATTGGTGAAGGTTTGCCGAAGAGACAACAGTGAAAACGCTGATTGATCTCGCATGCAAGGCCACTGCAGAAGGATCGCAAGAGATAGGAATTAGAAACAGGTGATAGCAGTGAGTTATATACACTTTGGTGAAAGCATGTATATATTTGTGAAAGATGTTGCGATATTGTTATTTCTAGTTGCATTAGCATCACCTGACTATGTAGTCTGCGTCGGTAGCGGATAGATTAAAAAAGACATTCACTATAAAAGCTATACGCGGGCAAACATAGCAAATCCTGTCTAAAACTTCATAACTAGATAAAACAAGTCGTATTTTATTGACAAGGCACATAAAATGCAGCCCCGACTCACTATCGGTTGAAACAAGCGATGTAGTGAGTAGAGAAAAAATTGTACATATATATAGGATATACAAAACTCAGGTATAGAAGGACGAGCTGTTCTACTTGCGTGCGAGAGGGTCTTTTATCTCAGTTGGTATCCCGCCGCCAGATGTTACCTCAGCGATTAAGAAGGCCTTCCCACAGGAGGATAGTTTATGCGGTCATTTGTATTTTGTATTTTTACAAACGAGATTCTCCAAAAAAACGTGGCCATGGACATTCATGTGATAACGACGCAAGCTGAAAGCTTCCGAGCTGGATGGTTGCCTCATCCTCGTTCCTCAACTGATGAGGTTCATTACCAATTAGCTTGTTTGATCTGTCTCTGATGTGGCCCAAATCGGAGAGTCAACTCCAACTCGGTTGGTAATTAGCCAGCCCGATAGATTGGTAAGAAAAGGGGATGCCTTTTGTCACGACGTGGTTCTAGAGACTAGAGAATGGATGGGATTTGTACCACAGCCGGCATGGTTGTATTGTCGAACACCTACCTGATACCTTGTAAGACCACATTTGTACGCTCGACTGCTATTACTGTCGTGGGGCCACAAAGCATAACAATCTTGATGCTAAAATTGTCATAGAAATCTGAAACAATACGCGCCCGGAATGAGTAATTGTTCGTTATGGATGCGGTAGGAACAAATCAGTATATACCCATAAGATCTTTATCGGCGCTTTATGGTAGTATGGGTTGCCTCAATCACTTTGTGAATTTTATCACTGCGAGAACAAGTGGTGAACCGCCTTACGCTTTTTGATGGCCACATGTGACCCCACTCGAAAGGCAAAGAGATTGAATTGTTTGAAGTTTGAGTTTGAAGATTGTTGGTCTTGCATAGAATTACATCCCTCGCATGGCGAACTATATCGTTAGCTCTGTTACTGCAGGGCCAAAAAAACCTGCCTTAGCTTTGACGAACGGTAGAGGTGATGTGCAGATACTCGAGTGGAGATTGCAGATATGCTGCCTCCTCATGGACGAGCGAAAGGCATCGGATGCGCTTTTACAGAATAAAGATACGGTCTTCTCTGACACAGTGTGATGTTTACACGGCAATATGAAATATGTGGGCTACTCAGCGATTAAATCACGATGGATGCAAGGAACAAGGAGAGGTTTAACTGGTTAAGGCCTCGACGTGAGTAATATCTTAGTAGTTGTGGTGTATTCCTGAGGATTTATGTTGCTTCTATGATGCTTTGCTCATGGGGGCCCTCCTCCCTATATACGGGAACAGGGGTAAGGTAGGAATCCCGCCAGAAGCAAGGATTTCCTCTTAGAGATATCATATTACCGACTCGAAACTGTATATTCTTTTTG
>RYFJ01002782.1:0-55851 GCA_003991445.1 Oryza meyeriana var. granulata | reverse complement strand
ACAAAAGTCCGATCCAGTCTTGCCGAGAGCAAACTATTATGACCCCTTTCCGTCAATTACAAAAAACGTGTGGGAATGTCCTTACTCCCTACTGAAATAGCACAAAAAAAAAAAAAAAAATGTCAGCTCCAGTTCAATACGCCTTTCGCTTTCAGATAATTCCCACCGAAGTTCTTTTAGCCCACCATATTTGTCTTGATCAGGTCGTCCGGTAGTCATTCCCCAATTTCCGAACTAGCTATAGGATGAGGTTAACGGCCGCCTCCCCCATCAACCAACACTTGTCATCGCTTCCCATTAACGTATTCCCTTGATATTGTATAATGGCTTTAAGCTGCGATCTCTGACTCTCAGGGTTATCAAATATAGCTTGATCAGATTGCAACGTTAGTGTTGAGCGAAAACCTCTCATCTCCTTCATCTGATGAAAGCGCTTTATACTCCCAGCAGGCAAAAGAACACCATAATACCGGTCTGATACAGGTCTCTCATCGTCCTTCATCTTCCATTTGCCAAAACTTCTAGTTCTTTTGGGACGATGATCAACCTCCTTCTTGCCCTGGCATTGCTCCCTTTTGTTGTGCTCGGTTGTCGTAGCCGTTGTGCCCCTTCTTTCTGATGTTCTTTCCGTGAATATGCGCATCTAGGGACACCACCTGAGGATTCTGGACTTGTTTCCCAATGCGCTTACTCTTCATCTTCTTCAAAGAACTCTTCCTAGGATCGGCCCCAATCGGCTATAAACTGTGTTTCTATTTCCCGACGCCCGATCCCGGCAACACTTCCTGCTGGATCTATGCCGATTTCCTGTTTACCGCCGGCACTCGGGAAATTTTGCCAGGCGATGCAATCTCATCCCTTACCAGCAGAAACGAAAAACGGGCAGTCCCATGCGGATATATGTTCCGTCCATCCCCTGTTCATACGTACCTTGAGTACTTCTCTATCATACCTGAGGAAGTAATCCTCGATTTACTCGTGACGTTTTCCTTCATCGGGCTGGAGGTCCTGGACGAGACCCCACATAGACCATTTTTACGGGGAACGGGTGATGCCCATTATCTTCATTGGCTTTTTATCTTCGAATTTGATTCGTCCTTTGCTCAACGGCCAGCTGAATTGTTGCGAAAAACCTTACACTGGTTAGCTTGGTGCGATAATAATGCGTTGTGCCACTTGCATACTTCTTCTCTTTAGTTCTTCGGCTGATGGATCACGTGGTTGGCAGCAATTGGATTTGCTTTTCCTGCAACAACAAATCAAAGATTCTTTATCGGACTTTGCTTACATCGAAATCATATCTTCCCTTTGCCGATATCTTTGACAGGGCATTGATACCGACTTCTTGTTCCTGGCCCCACACTCCGCCACCCCCCCCATCCAACTCAGCGTCGGGATTCCTCATCATACTGAATCCGTTGAATTATACCTGAACCTGAGCAAAACTCTCTCTGGTACTTGTTTCCTTTGTCGCCTCTTGAAACCGGCTTTCATGAAGCCGATACCTTCTGGTACTAGGTCGCGACAAAGATTTGAACTCTTGAGACGAAAACCTTTCTCTATTTGCCAAGAGTCCCCTGAAAAGCTAAGAGTCGGCCAGATGCCCATCGCTCAGTTTTAAAAAACTATAACACCGGCTTCTGATATCCCCGAAATCGACTGAATGTATTCCGTTACTGTTTTATCTTGGTCGCTGCTTAACCGATGTCAAATCTGACAGTCTCAGCTCGTGATCCCAGCAAGAAATATTTGTGAAAACTGGTTACTCCAGATCGCCCACCCCGATAGAATCAGCGGGGTAACGAGGAGAACCAGTAACAAAGCCGATCAGATAGTGATTAGGCGGAAAAAACCTAACCCTTAGGGCCCTCTTCAGCGATGCTTCTCCGACTGCGCCAGGAAATCGCTGACATGTCTACCGTAGATGTGTTTCCTGCCCTGCGAAAAACTTAGAAAAATCCGGACCTGATATCGGCATATGTGGCAACGGAACCTGTCAAACCACTCAGGATATGGGTGCCGAACATGAACGCTTGTTCCTTGGGCATTGATCCCGGAACTGCCCCTTACTAATTTCCTCAACCCGTCGCGACAAATCTGTCCTCTCTTGCATTTCCCTGTTGGATACTGCTGATACTTGCATCTCAGGGGTTGGTCTTGCCGATTCTTGTCTGTGATACTCCCTGGTAAGCTACCTGGACGGCTCTCTCCCGGAATAGTTCTGCTGGTATCCCCCAGACATAAATAGATCTGGTGATATCCAGGAGGGATATCCTGTTGCCCCCCGCCTGGTTTTGTGCGAACAAGTGTTTGGTATATCCTTGCTAATGTTGTAATTAACTTGGCCTGGCTCTATCTTCGGTTGGAGAAAAACAGGACCGAGTTGGCCTTGGGCAATCGATCCATCAACAGTCTTCTTGATAAGGTTATGCAATGTATTACTAAGACCCCTGACTGATTATGATGTGCGTGTGCACAGCCTCGTTGCCACTCCTGTAAAGGCTTGATTGGTGGACTCTCAGGTTTGTGCGCTCGATTCTCCTACCAGTATGTTTTGTGAAAACTGAGACTTCTGAATCGGGGCCCTTGTGCTGTATACTGAAGGATTGTCTAAACACAGCTTCGGGAAATTGCCATGGTCTGTTCAACTTGCTGTTTTGTTCTTCAGTTAGATCTTCCATGGTGACCCGAATTACGTTGTCCGTCTTTGATTTTCTTTCCAGTCATGTTGAAATCTGACTGAAACCAATTGTTTGTTGGAATTTCTGGCTTAAAACTCGTGTCCCACACGGGCGTGCCAAAAGCGTGTTGACGCCGAAAATCGCTGGTTCCGGTTCGGCTCTGGGTGACACGCGAAGCCTGGGAATTTGCTTCACTCCAGTGCAGAGTCCTAAAGTTTGAGGTTCGTAGCGTGCCAGTCAATTGACCCTGTAATTGACAAGGAGGAAAATGTTTAGATCAATGAAGCCAATCGGCTGGAACCGACATCTAGACTCGTTTCATCAGCCGATGGCTGATGTGCACTGTAGCACTTAACATCGGCTTAGGTCCGATGACGGCAAGAACAATAATGTAATAATAAACAAATGTCATGTAGCGATCATCGAAGATATTCGAAAACCGGCTATAAGCTAGATAAAGTAAACAAGTATATGCATAAATAAATCAAAACAGATCCTAGCATGTTCATGATCTAGTGTTACTGGTGTTGTCTGTTGAAGGATATGCCAGCACCCGGGCCTTGCTCCCAAGATGCTTCATCCCGCTATCCGGCCCATATACTGGTCTTACCCGGCTCGATGCCCGGGCCCTTACCTGGGGGTCGTGCGGGAACCTGCTTGTACTTTGCTGGATCGATAGAATAAACCCATCGGCTAGCCTTAGCGATTGCGGACCAATAATACAGCCAAGACATATAATAAAAATTGCATAACGTAAATGATAAATAATTGGTAAACTAGCCGATTGCTTAACGAAGCGAGTGCAGATAAAACAATGAATAAATGTAGTCGTCTTTACAGGTAACTTATCGGCTAAGCACTCCATAACACCATCGCACAACACATCGACTTATAAGAGTTAAAACATTATCGTCAGTCTAGTAGATCGCGGACCTAACCGTCTGCAGCACAGACCTGACAATGATAACAATGCCTCATGAGCCGAAGATATAATCGATTTGATGAAACAATTAACTTACCGGCTATGCACTACCGATAAAACTGCACACAACGATACGGCCCAGCAGTGATCGGACTTATCCTACAGTTCAGTAGGTCGGACCTAACCGAGCCAGCACGAACTGATGATAAATCCGCTCCCAGGGAAGTCGATACAGTCTGGTGCAACACGTGAGTGATATACCTTAATCAATCTATGAGATTCAAACTGAACTGATGCAGCCATAGATAAAGTAAACTAATCGTGGTAAGCCGACTACCATAAACCAACTAGAATATCGGACCTACCGAGGAAAGTCCTAGCGATTGGTAGTCGGTGTGACGAGACTTACCCTCTCGCAGGGTTCGGACCCTAACCGATGCAGCCCGGCTCGAGAAGCAGGATCCCGTCAAAGGGTGGCGATGCGCCGAGTTTGTATTGATCGTTGTGATAGATTACAAAGTCCCCGGGCATACGTATATATACCCGAAGTTACATGAAGTCCTTATAGACACGATATATGATTTCCTATCTATAACAGAAAACGCTAACGAGACCTGACCGGACACCGAGGTCAGGTTTCCTAAAAAGATAAACCTTTTCCTAATAACTATAGTAATTAAACTGCACGCGCAGGTCTTCACGGCTCCTTCTCAGACTCGGTCTGCTTCTTGGATCAATTTCCATTATCCGACTGCAACCGTCCTCTTGACCGAATCTGATACAGGTCCTTACCAAATTTTGGCGTTAACAGTGTCCGAACTGAACAGTAGGAGATCAGGTTCGCCGCATCGAGTGTGGATTGTAGAGTCTGTGGCTCACCGAGCCCTGCATGGGAATTGACGACCTCTCCCCTTTCTAGCCCGACCTAGGCCGGCTCAAGGCTGAGTCCAAGCCGAACGCTGAAGGGGAGAGTTGTCCACTCAGGCAGGTGGAAGCTAATGTGGACATGCCTAGCATTCACTCATCTTCAAATGAAACTCCACTTGATATAGCTGGTCCAATTACAAGAAGTAAGCTAAACAATTGGAGAAGGAAATTCATTCTCAGTGAACGCTAACCTTATGTTTAATTAATCAGTTTATGTTGAATGAGCCTATGCTTTTGAGTCTTGTTCCAATGTCCTTACGACATGATGGAGTGTATGAACCAGCATGGGATGAAGATGGATTCAAGCCTCTGGACATCTGAACCAAGAAGCCTATGTGGCATGAATAAAATGATGGTTCATCACCTTTGCATGGAATGCAACCAGAAGCTAGATGATTGACACATGGTACGAATTCCAAGCATCACGTGGACAGAATACAAGGAGTTAGACGGTGTTCTATAAAGTGGATGGAAGCGTCTTCAAGTCTACTTTCCAACCATCAAACGGCTCATTATTTGGACTTACCCAATACAAAGAGTTATGCCTCATTTTAGTAACTGCTGCCAGAAGCTGAAAAGACGCGCGAACCAGCCACGAAATCCACTAGTGCATGCGCATGCTGCCATTTACTCAAAGCTGGAACGCCCCTATCTCATATATATATCTGTCCACACACGCACGACAGTACTAGACAATGAAAGGACAGATCTTGATATTGGCCTGAATTCAGAATACACAAAACTCGTGGAGTTTTGTTTATGCGTGAGTCTTGAGAGCTTGCAACACTTGTTCTTTCGATTGCCTGAGGGAGTTGTAGAACCGAACTGCGGTCACCCAGTTCGTGCCTTCACGTCTATAGGGCGTGATTGCGTGGGCTGTTTCGTCAGTACGTGGAAGGGTGATTGTCTCGTGTAGTTCGTCGCGTGGACAGCCTCGCGCGGTGCACTGCCTCTTCACCAGGTCACGCACGACAAGTTATCAAGTTCTGCGGATCCTACGAGAAGATCGCGGCCACACAATTGCTACACGGTTGCATAGCGTGTGCATATCAAAGATCGCCGCAAGCAGTGACGAGAGTTGCTGCAGCGTTGAGTGGGCCGACTGGCACGGAGTCGGTTGGTTTCTCGGTAGATCGGATCGAGTCCGAGTCAGCCAGGATGAGGTCGCCGAACTGGTCGGCGATGAAGTCGAGGCTTCCGAATGTAATCGTGTCTCCGGGGGAGAATTTGTTGCCGTCGACTCCTGTTGTTGGATCCATCGAGCTTCTGGATGTAGATCTCGCCGAAGCCCCTACCTGGCATACCAACTGTTGATGTTTTACACCGGCAATATGATTATAGGGCTACTCAGCAGATCGAAACTCGGTGGATTGCAAAGGAACACGGGGAGTTTATACTGGCTCAGGCCCTCGTTGTGAGGTAATACCCTACGTCCAGTTGGGGTGTATTCCTTTGAGGATTACTTGTGTTCTGATGAACATGTATGATTCTGCCCTCATGGGGTGCCCTGCCTCCCCTTATATACTTGAGGATAGGGTTACAAAGTAGGAGTCCCAGCCGGATTACGGCTAAGAGATCTCCCCTTAGAGATATAACGTACCTGGCTAGGACTATATTTTCCTTATCGTATAAGGCAAAGTCTACCGAGGGTTACTATATCCCTAATTACAAGGCTAGACCCATCCTCTATCCGAGTGGCCCATATGCTTGTCATGAGGTACCCGGGGCCCACGGCCTCCACACATTGCATTGTTCCTCTAGAGTTTTGAGTTTTGTTCACGTTTTGGTCTCACCGTAGCGGTTGGTTTCAAACTGCCACGTCGAGGAAAGAAACGAAGAGACCGGAGTAGGACACAATTTCGGCCAAGGAGGTCTTGCATTCAACCAGAAAAGCGTCGTGTATGTGAAAAAAAAAGAGAAAAAATAGTGTAACTTTTGAATACGATCTCCGATTGAGGGAATTCTTGATCCGTTGGAAAGAAAACGAGAAGATAGAGTGAAAACCCTATACCCTAAACCCTAATTAGCAATAGATCAATCTATCCGAACTAGTCTTAGCCTCGCAATTTTTCTTTTCAGTACATTGCATTGTTGAACTTTCAGTTGCATCGCCATGTCCTTTGCTAGTCTTAGTGTCTAGTTCCTCTAGAGTTTCGAGTTCAGTTCACATTTTGGTCTCACCGTAGCGGTTGGTTCCGAACTGCCACGTCGAGGAAAGAAAAGGAAGAGGACTTGGAGTAGGACACGATTTCGGCCAAGGAGGTTTTGCATTCAACCAGGAAAGCATCGTGTGTGTGAAAAAAAAGAGAGAAAAAACAGCGTAACTTTTGCATACGATCTCCGATTGAGGCGATTGTTGGTCCGTTGGAAAGAAAACGAGAAGAGAGAGCAAAAATCCTAAACCCTAATTAGCACTAGATCAATCTGTCCGAACCAGTCTTAGCCTCACAATTCTTCTTTTTAGTATATTGCATTGTTGAACTTTTGGTTGCATCGTCATGTCCTTTGCTGATCTTAGTGTCTAGTTCCTCTAGAGTTTTGATTTCTGTTCACCTTTTGGTCTCACCGTAGCGGTTGGTTCCAAACTGCCACGTCGAGGAAAGAAAAGGAAGAGGACTCGGAGTAGGACACGATTTTGGCCAAGGAGGTTTCGCATTCAATCAGGAAAGCGTCGTGTGTGTGAAAAAAAAAAGAAAGAGAAAAACAGTGTAACTTTTACACACGACCTCCGATTGAGGCGATTCTTGATCCGTTGGAAAGAAAACGAGAGGATAGAGCGAAAACCCTAAACCCTAAACCCTAATTAGCAGTAGATTAATCTGTCCAAACCAGTCTTAGCCTCATAATTTTTCTTTTTAGTACATTGCATTGTTGAACTTTCGGTTGCATCGTCGTGTCCTTTGCTGGTCTTAGAGTCTAGTTCGTCTAGAGTTTCGAGTTCTGTTCATGTTTTAGTCTCACCGTAGCGGTTGGTTCCGAACTACCACGTCGATGAAAGAAAAGGAAGTGGACTCGGAGTTGGACACGATTTCGGCCAAGGAGGTTTCGCATCCAACCAAGAAAGGGTCGTGTGTGTGAAAAAAAAAAGAAAAGAGAGAAAGAAACAGTGTAACTTTTGCATACGACCTCCGATTGAGGTGATTCGTGATCTGTTTGAAAGAAAATGAGAAGATAGAGTGAAAATCCTAAACCCTAAACCTTAATTAGCAGTAGATCAATCTGTTTGAACCAGTCTTAGCCTTGCAATTTTTCTCTTCAGTACATTGCATTGTTGAACATTTTGTTGCATCATCGTGTCCTTTGCTGGTCTTAGTGTCTAGTTCCTCTAGAGCTTCGAGTTCTATTCACGTTTTGGTCTCACCGTAGCGGTGTGTTCTGAATTGCCACGTCGAGGAAAGAAAAGGAAGCGGACTCGAAGTAGGACACGATTTTGGCCAAGGAGGTTTCGCATTCAAACTGGAAGCATCATGTGTGTGAAAAAAAGAGAGAAAAAACATTGTAACTTTTGCATACGACCTCCGATTGAGGCGATTCTGATCCGTTGGAAAGAAAACGAGAAAATAGAGCGAAAACCCTTAACCTAATTAGCAGTAGATCAATCATCCGAACCATCTTAGCCTCGCAATGTACTTTTTCAGTACATTGCCATTGTTGAAGCTTTCGGTTGCATCGTCGTGTCCTTTACTGGTCTTAGTGTCTAGTTCCTCTAGAGTTTCGAGTTCTGTTCATGTTTGGTCTCAACCGTTGTGGTTGGTTCTTGAACTACCACATCGAGGAAAGAAAAAGAAGAGACTCGCGAGTAGGACACGATTTCGGCCAAGGAGGTTTCGCATTCAACCTGGAAAGCATCGTGTGTGTGAAAAAAAAAAAAAGAGGGAAAAAAGTGTAACTTTTCCATACGACCTCTGATTGAGGCGATTCTTGATCCGTTGGAAATAAAACGAGAAAGATAGAGCGAAACACCCTAAACCCAAAACCCTAATTAGCAGTAGATTCAATTCTGCCTTAAACCAGTCTTAGCTCACAATTTTTTCTTTTCAGTACATTGTATTGTTGAACTTTCGATTGCATCGTAATGTCCTTTGCTGGTCTTAGTGTCTAGTTCCTCTAGAGATTCGGATTCTATTCACGTTTTGGTCTCATCGTAGCAGTTAGTTCGAAATGCCACGTCGAGGAAAGAAAAGGAAAGGACTCGGAGTTGGACACGAATTCCGGCCAAAAGGAGGTTTCACATTCAACTAGGAAAGCGTCGTGTTGTAAAAAAAGAGTGAAAAAAACAGTGTGTAACTTTTGCATACGACCTCCGATTGGGGCGATTCTTGATCCGTTGGAAAGAAAACGAGAAGATAGAGCAAAAACCTTAAACCCTAATTAGCAGTAGATCAATCTGTCCGAACCAGTCTTAGCCTAGCAATTTTTCTTTTTAGTACAGTGCATTGTTGAACTTTGGGTTGCATCGTCGTGTCCTATGCTGGTCTTAGTGTCTAGTTCCTCTAGAGTTTCGTGTTCTGTCCATGTTTTGGTCTCACCGTACCGGATGGTTCGAACTACCACGTCGAGGAAAGAAAATGAAGTGGACTCATAGTAGGATACGATTTCGGCTAAGGAGGTTTTGCATTCAACTAGGAAAGCGTGGTGTGTGTGAAAAAAAAAGAAGAGACAAAAAGTGTAACTTTTGCATACGACCTCCGATTGAGGCGATTCTTGATCCGTTGGAAAGAAAATGAGAAGATAGAGGAAAGGCCCTAAACTCTAAACCCTAAACCAGAATTAGCAATAGATCAATCTGTCTGAACCGGTCTTGGCCTCGCAATTTTTCTTTTTTGTACATTGCATTGTTGAACTTTCGGTTGCATCCTTGTGTCCTTTGCTAGTCTTAGTGTCTAGTTCTTCTAGAGTTTCGAGTTCTGTTCACGTTTTGGTCTCACCGTAGCGGTTGGTTCCGAAGTGCCACGTCGAGGAAAGAAAAGGAAGAGGACTCGGAGTAGGACACGATTTTGGCCAAGGAGGTTTTGCATTTGACCTGGAAAGCGTTGTGTGTGTGAAAAAAAAAGAGAGAAAAAAATAGTGTAAGTTTTGCATACGACCTCCGATTGAGGTGATTCTTGATTGTTGGAAAGAAAATGAGAAGTTAGAGAGAAAAATTTAAACCCTATACCCGAAACCCTATACCCTATTAGCAATACATCAATCTGTCCGAACCAGTCTTAGCCTTGCAATTTTTCTTTTCAGCACATTGCATTGTTGAACTATCGGTTGCATCGTCGTGTCCTTTGTTGGTCTTCTTATCTAGTTCCTCTAGTGTTTTGAGTTCTTTTCACGTTTTGGTCTCACCGTAGCAGTTGGTTCCAAACTGCCACATCGAGGAAAGAAAACGAGGAGGACTCAGATTAGGACATGATTTCGACCAAGGAGGTTTCACATTCAACCAGGAAAGCATCATGTGTGTGAAAAAAGGGAGAAAAAACAGTGTAACTTTTGCATACGACCTCCGATTGAGGCGATTCTTGATCCGTTGGAAAGAAAACGAGAAGATAGAGCGAAAACCCTGAACCCTAAACCCTAAACCCTAATTAGCAATAGATCAATCTGTCCGAACTAGTTTTAGCCTCGTAATTTTTCTTTTCACTATATTGCATTGTTGAACTTTCGGTTGCATCGTCGTCTCCTTTGCTGGCCTTAATGTCTAGTTCCTCTAGAGTTTCGAACTGCCATGTCGAGGAAAGACATGGAAGAGGACTCAGAATACGAGATGATTTCAGCCTTGGAGGTTTTGCATTCAACCAGGAAAGTGTGGAACCCCAAAACAGGACCCTCTGTGTACACGTACTAGCCCCAAGATCACGCTAGCACACATAGTCACAAGAATAATATCGCAGCCAACATCACTAAGGAAACCAAACTATTTATTAATAAATTGACTGTGAAAAGCCTTATGGCTAAAGTTACATTTATTATACCACGAAGGGCCTAAAGAGAACAAGATAGCAGCAGAAATAAAATAAATGCGTGGAATCTCCATTTAGCATGTGTTGACGCCGAAAACCCGCCGGGGGCCGTTCGGCGTCTGGGTGACACGCGAAGGCCTGGGAGATTTGCTTAGCTCCAGTGCAGGTCCTAAAGTCTTGAGGTTCGCAGGCGTGCCAGTCAATTTGACCCTGTAATTGACAAGGAGAAAAGAATGTTAAATTAGTGAGCCAATCGGCTGGAAGCCGGCTTGGACTCATCTCATCGGCCGATGGCCGATACGCACTGTAGCACTTATACATCGGCTTAAAGCCGATGACGGCAGGAGCAACAGCATAATAATAAATAAGGGATATCCAAAAACTGGCTATAAACTTGGTAAAATAAGCAGGCAGAATGCATAAGTAAATAAATCAAATAAACTCTAGCCGATCATAGTTTAGTGTTACTGGTATTGCCGTGAAAATGTGCCCATGCCCGGGCCCTTGCTTATATCAGTTCCCGGGGTCTTCATCCGCTGTCCGGACCCGTACTCGGGTCCTTACCTAAGCTCGTGCCCGGGTCCTCACCTGGGGTCGTGCCCGGGAATCTGCTTGTACTTGCACTTGGATCGGCAGAATAAACCAATCGGCTAGCCCTTAGCCGATCGTAACAATAATACAGGCAAGAATATGTAATAAGGTATGCAATAACATAAATGATAGACAATTGATGAGCCAGCCGACTATCGAACAGAACATATGAATAAAAGGGCTAGAAGCCGATTATAAAATAAGACAATGAATAAATGTAGTCGGCTTCAACAGATAACTTATCGGCTAAGCACTCCGATAACAACATCGCATAACACCCATCGGCTCATCAAGAGTAAAGCTATTATCGTCAGTCTAGTAGATCAGACTCAACCGTTGCAGCACAGACTGATGATGATAGCGATACCTCAATAGGCCGATAAATCTGATGCGATCGTGATGAAGATAACTTACCGGCTATACACCCCGACAAGACGCCTGCGCATAAAGCATCGACTTAGCAGGATCGGTTTATCGCTAGCAGTTTAGTAGGTCGGACCTAACCGATGCAGCACAAACTGATGATAAACCGCTCCCAGTAAGCCGATACGATCTACGCACGCGTGATGTGATATACCTAATCAATCTATGAGATCAGACTGAACTGATGCAGCCATAGATAAAATAAATATATCATGGTAAGCCGACTACCATAAACCGACTAGAATATCGGACCTAACCGATAGGTAGCCGGGGTGACGAGACTTACCCTCTCGCAGGAGTTCGGACCTAACCGATGCAGCCTGGCTCGAGAAGCAAGATCCCGTCAAAGGGGTGGCGATGCGCCGAAGTTTGTATTGATCGTTGTGATAATTTACAAGGCACCCGGGCATACGTATATATACCCCGAGTTGACACAGTCCTGATAGGACACGATACGAGACTTCCTAATTACAAAAGGAAACACTAACAGGACCTGATCGGACACGAGATCAAGTCTGCTAAAGACAAAAACTAATATTGCCTAAATAGTAGACGCGGTAAATAACTGCCATATTGCGGTCTTCACGGCTCCTCCCTCGATCCGGTCCCTTTTGGATCAATCTCCGTTAGTTGACTGTGACGCTCTCCTTTGACCGAATCTGACATAGGGCCTTACCAAATTTTGGCGTTAACACATGCCCCCCAATTTCGGAGTTCTCCTATAGGACTTCGAAATTTTTTCATTTTGGGCCTTCAGATCTCTTCCAAACCAAGGCGGCCCAAGGTAGCCCACTTACCATAATTGTTTGAAACAGTGCCAACGGCCTCGATTCCCGCCGGTCATCATATCTCTATAAAACGCTTCGTCTTCCTAGCCCTTTTTTACGCTTTCACATCACCAGAGCACCACCGCTTCATCTTCCAAGCCTTCAACAATCTCTAGCAAATCCAGACGAACCATCGCAGCCCTCTTCTTCAGCCGTTGATTTCTGCATCTTCATCCTTTCTTGCGATGGCATCGGCATCTGCAGTCCCCGAGGTAATCTTCCTAACTGATTATTTCTCCGTTTTGCGGCCCAGATGCGTCCAATCCACCATGTTCTTCATCTGTTCTTCGTCGTGTTCTTGTTTACTGTAGCATCTTAGAGGTCAGATCTTGATCCCAGCCGCCGATTACCCAAACTTTTTCTATCATGGCCCCATGGGTAGCGAAGATCCCACCAATTTCATATGCGCCGAGACCCAGCGTATCCCTTTCAAGAACTCGGCCATGCGAGTCGGCGACTGGACCAACAGCTTCAGGTCGTGGCCAAGCAAACTGCCTAGGTGGAGAGATTGGTACATCAGGGTGTCTGCTGCGAAGAGAACCTACTGGGAAGAATCTCATATCGGCCATTGCATCAATCTCTCCCTGGCCGATATGGAAAGAAATGAACCTCTGCTCGCATCGGCCTCATATTTCTAGTCCGATGCCCTTAATGCCTTCCTGTTCGGGCATGCGCCGATGACCCCCACTTTGCTGGATGTGACCATGCTCACCTGTCTGGATACGACAAGCTACATCGACCCCTTCAAGCTTCAGTTCAAATCCACTCATCGGCTTCAAGCAAAGAACATCGGTGGCTGGTCCAGGTACATATCTCTTCACAATAAGGGAACTGGATCGGTTGATGACCGGGAACACGTTGCTTTTCTGAACCTCTAGCTGGAGCGTTTTGTTTTTGGCGGCGCTACCCTTGGTCCGACAATCAACATGCAATGTTTGGCAGAATGCCTGGTTGATCAGAAACAGATCCCCTTGGGGCAATTCCTCCTTGGTGCCACTTATCAGTTGCTTCACCAAGTAGCAACTAAGTTATCGGTCGGCCAGCCCATCGGCCACATCGGGGGCCCTTGGTGGTTTGTACAGCTCTGGCTCAATATCTACACCTCCAAGGCCGTCCCTGAAACTTCTCTTCTCAAGCAATCCTTCCCAGCTGATTACACAGAAGACCAAGATCCCGTTTACCGCTGATGCGTTTCCATGGGCGAAGCTGCATCGGCTCTTTCTGGCAGCAAGATAACCCCCGCTGAACTTAGTCAGTGTTTCAAGGGGTTTTACTATGGCTTCACCAGGGAGGCCACTCTCTGGTTTGCATATAATGACGCATCATCATTTGAGATGCCTTCTAACTTTGACCCACTCAAAGCTCTGGATAATGACGAGTCCAAGGCCATATTCCTATCGGCTATCTCCCCTCGTCTGCTGCCAACTGGCTTCTCCCTGGGCCGATCACAGCCTTCTTACGAGTTTTACCACCCATCGGTCGGCTCCCGCCAGTTTGGCCTTGGTCAGCTTCCGATCGGCCTTTTCCTCATCGACAAACTTCAAGCCCGAGGCACGGTCAGCAGCGCCCTGGAATATGATCGGCTGCGGACTTTGACAAACCCCCTCCTCCTAGGCGCCGCCACCGAGGTGTGTATTTGCACTGCCAACACCAAGCTTTTTGTCCGATGGTGGTCAGAATGGAAAAAACATCTATTCAGCTTAGCGGCCACCTGCTACTGCTCTCGTCTTGACACTGAGTACGTCGAATCCGATGAAGACGTAAGACCCGCAAGCCTTAACCATCATCTCCAATCATCTCTAACTCTTATTTTGCAGGCCACCAGCATCGAGCCCCCATCAACAAGCAACAGCGGTCGGCCGATTCTGTACCAACCTCCATCGGCCACTCCAAACTTAGGGCGCGACGCTCCATCTCCATCGGCTCTTCTTAAGGCGCCTCGGCCGATGGGACAAAAACGTAAGAAGTTAGCGCATCGCCCCTCCTCAAAGAAGCAGAAAACTGATGCTGATGTCGTTACCCCGACGCCATCTTCTCCTCAAACAACATCGGCTCCCTCATCTCTCTCTGAAGTAGGGCAAACCGCCAAACAATGGAGTTGTTCGCGTGTGTAGCTTATTAACAGACCAGAGGAGTACTATCCGAGTCGCTGCTGTGTTTTGTGTCACAAGGATTACGACTCGGATTAAACACTCTTCGACAAAAACGTGACTCGGTTACAAGTATTAGGACGCGGAAAACAAAACTAGTCGGACAAGTTATACTTCGGTGACAGAAACGTGACTAGAACTCGAAACTCTAAGGAAATTAAATACTAAGACCAGCAACTCGACACGGCGATGTATCCGAAGACTGAACAAACCCTAACTAAGCAGTAGTAGTAAACAGGCCACAAAAGCGTTATGGGACTCTCTCTCTCTCCCTCTCTCTGAAGTAAGGCAAACCTCCAAACAATGGAGTTGTTCGCGTGTGTAGCTCATTAACAGACCGGAGGAGTACTATCCGAGTCGCTGTTGTGTTCTATGTCACAAGGATTAGGACTCGGATCCAACTGATATGGCAGGGGCTGATCCCGATCTTTCGATGAGAGGAGGGGTAACTTCGATTTGGGGGTGGAATCGACGTTGGCTGTCCGACTACAACAATCACAGGATGCTGCGCCTTAGCAACAGGTACACCGATTCCGACGTTGGCTGTTCTTGCCGTGCCAAGAACACCCTTGAACCTGCTAGCAATCGAGAACAAGCAAGAACAAGATGAACAAGCAAATAAACTCACGGATCTGAACCAAATGAAACCTGAAACACGAGTTGGGGTCTTGAATCAAGCAAATCGGGTGGTCTAGTCGACACACGCGTTTACTAGGAAGTAGCAGTAGCTAAACTTGCATCTAAACAAAACCCAAGTTCATCCCGGCGGCTGCTACATGTATTTATACATGGGCAACAGCAAGGAGGCGTGGTAGGGTGTAAACCCTAAGCTAGAATGGGCCCCTAGTGGGCTGCACGAGATACAAGGGTTTCAGCCCAAGACTGGAAGGCCAAACGTCTCTTTGTCAATTCTGCTCAGCTCCGGTGGAATTTCGTCATGAGGTTGGATCCATCTGAAAGTAGACTTCAAGATCTTTCCAATGAGTACTCATATGCCTCAAACAACATCCGGAGTTGAGAAATATTGCCACGTCAATTTGATGTTGCCTGGCTGTACGAACTTGAAGTCTGAACTTGATGTCCGATCTTGTGCTTCCTTGTTGTGTGATCTTGATGCCCAAACTGATTGGTTGATCCATTAGCCTCCTCTCCATCATTCCTAATAATAATAAAATCATCACAATGATTTAGTAGCATCCAATTCTGAGATGAGGGTTTATGGACAGTAAGGAACGAGTTTACCTGATAATTTAGCTCTCGTGCACGGGCTCTTGTCATTGGTCCTTGTTGCGTAGTAGGCGTGGTTGTATCGTTGGAAGGGATGTCCTCATCACCAACACTCTTCGACAAAAACGTGACTCGGTTACAAGTATTAGGACTCGGAAAACAAAACTAGTCGGACAAGTGATACTTCGCTGACAGAAACGTGACTGGAATTCGAAACTCTCAGGAAATTAAGCACTAAGACCAGCAACTCGACACGGTGATGTATCTGAAGACTCAACAAACCCTAACTAAGCAGTAGTAGTAAACAGGCCACAAAAGGGTTATGCGACTCTCTCTCTCTCTCTCTCTCTCTGAAGTAAGGCAAACCTCCAAACAATGGAGTTGATCGCGTGTGTAGCTTATTAACAGACCAAAGGAGTACTATCCGAGTCGCTGCATGTGTTCTGTGTCACAAAGATTAGGACTCGGATCCAACACTCTTCGACAAAAATGTGACTCGGTTACAAGTATTAGGACTCGGAAAACAAAACTAGTCGGACAAGTCATACTTCGGTGACAGAAACGTGACTAGAACTCGAAACTCTAAGGAAATTAAACACTAAGACCAGCAACTCGACACGGCGATGTATCCGAAGACTCAACAAACCCTAACTGAGCAGTAGTAGTAAACAGGCCACAAAAGGGTTATGGGATAGTCTCTCTCTCTCTCTCTCTCTGAAGTAAGGCAAACCTCCAAACAATGGAGTTGTTCGCGTGTGTAGCTTATTAACAGACCAGAGGAGTACTATCCGAGTCGCTGCTGTGTTCCGTGTCACAAGGATTACGACTCGGATTAAACACTCTTCGACAAAAATGTGACTCGGTTACAAGTATTAGGACGCGGAAAACAAAACTAGTCGGACAAGTTATACTTCGGTGACAGAAACGTGACTAGAACTCGAAACACTAAGGAAATTAAATACTAAGACCAGCAACTCGACACGGCAATGTATCCGAAGACTGAACAAACCCTAACTAAGCAGTAGTAGTAAACAGGCCACAAAAGCGTTATGGGACTCTCTCTCTCTCTCTGTCTCTCTCTCTGAAGTAAGGCAAACCTCCAAACAATGGAGTTGTTCGCGTGTGTAGCTCATTAACAGACCGGAGGAGTACTATCCGAGTCACTGCTGTGTTTTGTGTCACAAGGATTAGGACTCAGATCCAACACTCTTCGACAAAAACGTGACTCGATTACAAGTATTAGGACTCGGAAAACAAAACTAGTCGGACAAGTGATACTTCGGTGACAGAAAAGTGACCGGAATCGAAACTCTCAGGAAATTAAACACTAAGACCAGCAACTCGACACGGCGATGTATCCGAAGACTCAACAAACCCTAACTAAGCAGTAGTAGTAAACAGGGCACAAAAGGGTTATGGGACTCTCTCTCTCTCTCTCTCTCTCTCTCTGAAGTAAGGCAAACCTCCAAACTCCAGTTGATCGCGTGTGTAGCTTATTAACAGACCAGAGGAGTACTATCCGAGTCGCTGCAAGTGTTCTGTGTCACAAGGATTAGGACTCGGATCCAACACTTTTCGACAAAAACGTGACTCGGTTACAAGTATTACGACTCGGAAAACAAAACTAGTTGGACAAGTGATACTTCGGTGATAGAAACGTGACTAAAACTCGAAACTCTAAGGAAATTAAACACAAAGACCAGCAACTCGACACAGCGATGTATCCAAAGACTCAACAAACCCTAACTAAGTAGTAGTAGTAAACAGGCCACAAAAGGGTTATCGGACTCTCTCTCTCTCTCTCTCTCTCCGAAGTAAGGCAAACCTCCAAACAATGGAGTTGTTCGCGTGTGTAGCTCATTAACAGACCAGAGGAGTACTATCCGAGTCGCTGCTGTGTTCTGTGTCACAAGGATTAGGACTCGGATCCAACACTCTTCGACAAAACCGTGACTCGGTTACAAGTATTAGGACTCGGAAAACAAAACTAGTCGGACAAGGGATACTTCGGTGACAGAAACATGACCAGAACTCGAAACTCTAAGGAAATTAAACACTAAGACCAGCAACTCGACACGGCGATGTATCCGAAGACTCAACAAACCCTAACTAAGCAGTAGTAGTAAACGGGCCACAAAAGTGTTATGGGTCTCTCTCTCTCTCTCTCACTCTCTCTGTAGTAAGGCAAACCTCCAAACAATAGAGTTGTTCGCGTGTGTAGCTTTTTGACAGACCAGAGGAGTACTACCCGAGTCGCTGCATGTATTCTGTGTCACAAAGATTAGGACTCGGACCCAACACTCTTCGACAAAAACGTGACTTGGTAACAAGTATTAGGACTCGGAAAACAAAACTATTCGGACCAGTGATACTTCGGTGACAGAAACATGACTAGAACTCGAAACACTAAGGAAATTAAACACTAAGACCAGCAACTCGACACGGCGATGTATCCGAAGACTCAACAAACCCTAACTAAGCAGTAGTACTAAACAGGCCACAAAAGGGTTATGGGACTCTCTCTCTCTCTGAAGTAGGGCAAACCTCCAAACAATGGAGTTGTTCGCGTGTGTAGCTTAGTAACAGACCAGAGGAGTACTATCCGAGTCGCTGCTGTGTTCTGTGTCACAAGGATTAGGACCCGGATCCAACACTCTTCGACAAAAACGTGACTTGGTTACAAGTATTAGGACTCGGAAAACAAAACTAGTCGGACAAGTGATACTTCGGTGACAGAAACGTGACGAGAACTCAAGACTCTAAGGAAATTAAACACTAAGACCAGCAACTCGACACGGCGATGTATCCGAAGACTCAACAAACACTAACTAAGCAGCAGTAGTAAACAGGCCACAAAAGGGTTATGGGACTCTCTCTCTCTCTCTGAAGTAAGGCAAACCGCCAAACAATGGAGTTGATCACGTGTGTAGCTTATTAACAGACCAGAGGAGTACTATCCGAGTCGCTGCTGTGTTCTGTGTCACAAGGATTAGGACTCGGATCCAACACACTTCGACAAAAACGTGACTCGGTTACAAGTATTAGGACTCGGAAAACAAAACTAGTCGGACAAGTGATACTTCGGTGACAGAAACGTGACTAGAACTCGAAACTCTAACGAAATTAAACACTAAGACCAGCAACTCGACAAGGCGATGTATCCGAAGACTCAACAAACCCTTACTAAGTAGTAGTAGTAAACAGGCCACAAAAGGGTTATGGGACTCTCTCTCTCTCTCTCTCTCTCTCTGAAGTATGGCAAACCTCCAAACAATGGAGTTGATCGCGTGTGTAGCTCATTGACAGACCAGAGGAGTACTATCCGAGTCGCTGCTGTGTTCTGTGTCACAAGGATTAGGACTCGGATCCAACACTCTTCGACAAAAACGTGACTCGGTTACATGTATTAGGACTCGGAAAACAAAACTAGTCGGACAAGTGATACTTCGGTGATAGAAACGTGACTAGAACTCGAAACTCTAAGGAAATTAAACACTCAGACCAGCAACTCGACACGGCGATGTATCCGAAGACTCAACAAACCCTAACTAAGCAGTAGTAGTAAACAGGCCACAAAAGGGTTATGGGACTCTCTCTCTCTCTCTCTGAAGTATGGCAAACCTCCAAACAATGGTGTTGTTCGCATGTGTAGCTTATTAACAGACCAGAGGAGTACTATCCGAGTCGCTGCTGTGTTCTGTGTCACAAGGATTAGGACTCGGATCCAACACACTTCGACAAAAACGTGACTCGGTTACAAGTATTAGGACTCGGAAAACAAAACTAGTCGGACAAGTGATAATTCGGTGACAGAAACGTGACTAGAACTCGAAACTCTAAGGAAATTAAACACTAAGACCAGCAACTCGACAAGGCGATGTATCCGAAGACTCAACAAACCCTAACTAAGCAGTAGTAGTAAACAGGCCACAAAAGGGTTATGGGACTCTCTCTCTCTCTCTCTCTCTGAAGTATGGCAAACCTCCAAACAATGGAGTTGATCGCGTGTGTAGCTTATTAACTGACCAGAGGAGTACTATCCGAGTCGCTGCTGTGTTCTGTGTCACAAGGATTAGGACTCGGATCCAACACTCTTCGACAAAAACGTGACTCGGTTACAAGTATTTGGACTCAGAAAACAAAATTACTCGGACAAGTGATACTTCGGTGACAGAAACGTGACTAGAACTCGAAACTCTAAGGAAATTAAACACTAAGACCAGCAACTCGACACGGCGATGTATCCGAAGACTCAACAAACCCTAACTGAGCAGTAGTAGTAAACTGGCCACAAAAGGGTTATGGGATAGTCTCTCTCTCTCTCTCTCTCTCTGAAGTAAGGCAAACCTCCAAACAATGGAGTTGTTCGCGTGTGTAGCTTATTAACAGACCAGAGGAGTACTATCCGAGTCGCTGCTGTGTTCTGTGTCACAAGGATTACGACTCGGATTAAACACTCTTCGACAAAAACATGACTCGGTTACAAGTATTAGGACGCGGAAAACAAAACTAGTCGGACAAGTGATACTTCGGTGACAGAAACGTGACTAGAACTCGAAACTCTAAGGAAATTAAACACTAAGACCAGCAACTCGACACGGCGATGTATCCGAAGACTCAACAAACCCTAACTAAGCAGTAGTTGTAAACAGGCCACAAAAGGGTTATGGGACACACTCTCTCTCTCTCTCTCTGAAGTAAGGCAAACCGCCAAACAATGGAGTTGATCGCGTGTGTAGCTTATTAACAGACCAGAGGAGTACTATCCGAGTCACTGCTGTGTTCTGTGTCACAAGGATTAGGACTCGGATCCAACACTCTTCGACAAAAACGTGACTCGGTTACAAGTATTAGGACTCGGAAAACAAAACTAGTCGGACAAGTGATACTTCGGTGACAGAAACGTGACTAGAACTCGAAACTCTAAGGAAATTAAACACTAAGACCACCAACTAGACAAGGCGATGTATCCGAAGACTCAACAAACCATAACTAAGCAGTAGTAGTAAACAAGCCACAAAAGGGTTATGGGACTCTCTCTCTCTCTCTGAAGTATGGCAAACCTCCAAACAATGGAGTTGATCGCGTGTGTAGCTTATTAACTGACCAGAGGAGTACTATCCGAGTCGCTGCTGTGTTCTGTGTCACAAGGATTAGGACTCGGATCCAACACTCTTCGACAAAAACGTGACTCGGTTACAAGTATTTGGACTCAGAAAACAAAATTACTCGGACAAGTGATACTTCGGTGATAGAAACGTGACTAGAACTCGAAACTCTAAGGAAATTAAACACTAAGACTAGCAACTCGACACGGCGATGTATCCGAAGACTCAACAAACCCTAACTGAGCAGTAGTAGTAAACTGGCCACAAAAGGGTTATGGGATAGTCTCTCTCTCTCTCTCTCTCTGAAGTAAGGCAAACCTCCAAACAATGGAGTTGTTCGCGTGTGTAGCTTATTAACAGACCAGAGGAGTACTATCCGAGTCGCTGCTGTGTTCTGTGTCACAAGGATTACGACTCGGATTAAACACTCTTCGACAAAAACGTGACTCGATTACAAGTATTAGGACGCGGAAAACAAAACTAGTCGGACTAGTGATACTTCGGTGACAGAAACGTGACTAGAACTCGAAACTCTAAGGAAATTACACACTAAGACCAGCAACTCTGCAAGGCGACGTATCCGAAGACTCAACAAACCCTAACTAAGCAGTAGTAGTAAACAGGCCACAAAAGGGTTATGGGACTCTCTCTCTCTCTCTCTCTGAAGTAAGGCAGACCGCCAAACAATGGAGTTGATCGCGTGTGTAGCTTATTAACAGACCAGAGGAGTACTATCCGAGTCACTGCTGTGTTCTGTGTCACAAGATTAGACTCATCCAACACTCTTCGACAAAAACGTGACTCGTTACAAGTATTAGGACTCGGAAAACAAAACTAGTCGACAAGTGATAATTCGGTGACAAAACGTGACTAGAACTCGAAAACTCTAAGGAAATTAAATACTAAGACCAGCAACTCGACACGGCGATGTATCCGAAGACTCAACAAACCCTAACTGAGCAGTAGTAGTAAACAGGCCACAAAAGGGTTATGGGACAGTCTCTCTCTCTCTCTCTCTCTGATGTATGGCAAACCTCCAAACAATGGAGTTGTTCGCGTGTGTAGCTTATTAACAGACCAGAGGAGTACTATCCAAGTCGCTGCTGTGTTCTATGTCACAAGGATTACGACTCGGATTAAACACTCTTCGACAAAAACGTGACTCGGTTACAAGTATTAGGACGCGGAAAACAAAACTTGTCGGACAAGTTATACTTCGGTGACAGAAACGTGACTAGAAATCGAAACTCTAAGGAAATTAAATACTAAGACCAGCAACTCGACACGGCGATGTATCCGAAGACTGAACAAACCCTAACTAAGCAGTAGTAGTAAACAGGCCACAAAAGCGTTATGGGACTCTCTCTCTCTCTCTCTCTCTCTCTCTGAAGTAAGGCAAACCTCCAAACAAAGGAGTTGTTCGCGTGTGTAGCTCATTAACAGACCGGAGGAGTACTATCCGAGTCGCTGCTGTGTTCTGTGTCACAAGGATTAGGACTCAGATCCAACACTCTTCGACAAAAACGTGACTCGGTTACAAGTATTAGGACTCGGAAAACAAAACTAGTCGGACAAGTGATACTTCGGTGACGGAAAAGTGACTGGAATCGAAACTCTCTGGAAATTAAACACTAAGACCAGCAACTCGACACGGCGATGTATCCGAAGACTCAACAAACCCTAACTAAGCGGTAGTAGTAAACAGGCCACAAAAGGGTTATGGGACTCTCTCTCTCTCTCTCTGAAGTAAGGCAAACCTCCAAACAATGGTGTTGTTCGCATGTGTAGCTTATTAACAGACCAGAGGAGTACTATCCGAGTCGCTGCTGTGTTCTGTGTCACAAGGATTAGGACTCGGATCCAACACACTTCGACAAAAACGTGACTCGGTTACAAGTATTAGGACTCGGAAAACAAAACTAGTCGGACAAGTGATAATTCGGTGACAGAAACGTGACTAGAACTCGAAACTCTAAGGAAATTAAACACTAAGACCAGCAACTCGACAAGGCGATGTATCCGAAGACTCAACAAACCCTAACTAAGAAGTAGTAGTAAACAGGCCACAAAAGGGTTATGGGACTCTCTCTCTCTCTCTCTCTCTGAAGTATGGCAAACCTCCAAACAATGGAGTTGATCGCGTGTGTAGCTTATTAACTGACCAGAGGAGTACTATCCGAGTCGCTGCTGTGTTCTGTGTCAAAAGGATTAGGACTCGGATCCAACACTCTTCGACAAAAACGTGACTCGGTTACAAGTATTTGGACTCAGAAAACAAAATTACTCGGACAAGTGATACTTCGGTGACAGAAACGTGACTAGAACTCGAAACTCTAAGGAAATTAAACACTAAGACCAGCAACTCGACACGGCGATGTATCCGAAGACTCAACAAACCCTAACTGAGCAGTAGTAGTAAACTGGCCACAAAAGGGTTATGGGATAGTCTCTCTCTCTCTCTCTCTCTGAAGTAAGGCAAACCTCCAAACAATGGAGTTGTTCGCGTGTGTAGCTTATTAACAGACCAGAGGAGTACTATCCGAGTCGCTGTTGTGTTCTGTGTCACAAGGATTACGACTCGGATTAAACACTCTTCGATAAAAACATGACTCGGTTACAAGTATTAGGACGCGGAAAACAAAACTAGTCGGACAAGTGATACTTCGGTGACAGAAACGTGACTAGAACTCGAAACTCTAAGGAAATTAAACACTAAGACCAGCAACTCGACACGGCGATGTATCCGAAGACTCAACAAACCCTAACTAAGCAGTAGTAGTAAACAGGCCACAAAAGGGTTATGGGACACACTCTCTCTCTCTCTCTCTGAAGTAAGGCAAACCGCCAAACAATGGAGTTGATCGCGTGTGTAGCTTATTAACTGACCAGAGGAGTACTATCCGAGTCACTGCTGTGTTCTGTGTCACAAGGATTAGGACTCGGATTCAACACTCTTCGACAAAAACGTGACTCGGTTACAAGTATTAGGACTCGGAAAACAAAACTAGTCGGACAAGTGATACTTCGGTGACAGAAACGTGACTAGAACTCGAAACTCTAAGGAAATTAAACACTAAGACCACCAACTAGACAAGGCGATGTATCCGAAGACTCAACAAACCATAACTAAGCAGTAGTAGTAAACAAGCCACAAAAGGGTTATGGGACTCTCTCTCTCTCTCTGAAGTATGGCAAACCTCCAAACAATGGAGTTGATCGCGTGTGTAGCTTATTAACTGACCAGAGGAGTACTATCCGAGTCGCTGCTGTGTTCTGTGTCACAAGGATTACGACTCGGATCCAACACTCTTCGACAAAAACGTGACTCGGTTACAAGTATTAGGACTCGGAAAACAAAACTAGTCGGACAAGTGATACTTCGGTGACAGAAACGTGACTAGAACTCGAAACTCTAAGGAAATTAAACACTAAGACCAACAACTCGACAAGGCGATGTATCCGAAGACTCAACAAACCCTAACTAAGCAGTAGTAGTAAACAGGCCACAAAAGGGTTATGGGACTCTCTCTCTCTCTCTCTCTCTGAAGTATGGCAAACCTCCAAACAATGGAGTTGATCGTGTGTGTAGCTTATTAACTGACCAGAGGAGTACTATCCGAGTCGCTGCTGTGTTCTGTGTCACAAGGATTAGGACTCGGATCCAACACTCTTCGACAAAAACGTGACTCGGTTACAAGTATTTGGACTCAGAAAACAAAATTACTCGGACGAGTGATACTTCGGTGACAGAAACGTGACTAGAACTCGAAACTCTAAGGAAATTAAACACTAAGACCAGCAACTCGACACGGCGATGTATCCGAAGACTCAACAAACCCTAACTGAGCAGTAGTAGTAAACTGGCCACAAAAGGGTTATGGGATAGTCTCTCTCTCTCTCTCTCTCTGAAGTAAGGCAAACCTCCAAACAATGGAGTTGTTCACGTGTGTAGCTTATTAACAGACCAGAGGAGTACTATCCGAGTCGCTGCTGTGTTCTGTGTCACAAGGATTACGACTCGGATTAAACACTCTTCGACAAAAACGTGACTCGGTTACAAGTATTAGGACGCGGAAAACAAAACTAGTCGGACTAGTGATACTTCGGTGACAGAAACGTGACTAGAACTCGAAACTCTAAGGAAATTACACACTAAGACCAGCAACTCTGCAAGGCGACGTATCCGAAGACTCAACAAACCGTAACTAAGCAGTAGTAGTAAACAGGCCACAAAGGGGTTATGGGACTCTCTCTCTCTCTCTCTCTGAAGTAAGGCAGACCGCCAAACAATGGAGTTGATCGCGTGTGTAGCTTATTAACAGACCAGAGGAGTACTATCCGAGTAACTGCTGTGTTCTGTGTCACAAGGATTAGGACTCGGATCCAACACTCTTCGACAAAAACGTGACTCGGTTACAAGTATTAGGACTCGGAAAACAAAACTAGTCGGACAAGTGATAATTCGGTGACAGAAACGTGACTAGAACTCGAAACTCTAAGGAAATTAAATACTAAGACCAGCAACTCGACACGGCGATGTATCCGAAGACTCAACAAACCCTAACTGAGCAGTAGTAGTAAACAGGCCACAAAAGGGTTATGGGACAGTCTCTCTCTCTCTCTCCCTCTGATGTATGGCAAACCTCCAAACAATGGAGTTGTTCGCGTGTGTAGCTTATTAACAGACCAGAGGAGTACTATCCAAGTCGCTGCTGTGTTCTATGTCACAAGGATTACGACTCGGATTAAACACTCTTCGACAAAAACGTGACTCGGTTACAAGTATTAGGACGCGGAAAACAAAACTTGTCGGACGAGTTATACTTCGGTGACAGAAACGTGACTAGAAATCGAAACTCTAAGGAAATTAAATACTAAGACCAGCAACTCGACACGGCGATGTATCCGAAGACTGAACAAACCCTAACTAAGCAGTAGTAGTAAACAGGCCACAAAAGCGTTATGGGACTCTCTCTCTCTCTCTCTCTCTCTCTCTCTGAAGTAAGGCAAACCTCCAAACAATGGAGTTGTTCGCGTGTGTAGCTCATTAACAGACCGGAGGAGTACTATCCGAGTCGCTGTGTTCTGTGTCACAAGGATTAGGACTCAGATCCAACACTCTTCGACCAAAACGTGACTCGGTTACAAGTATTAGGACTCGGAAAACAAAACTAGTCGGACAAGTGATACTTCGGTGACAGAAAAGTGACTGGAATCGAAACTCTCTGGAAATTAAACACTAAGACCAGCAACTCGACATGGCGATGTATCCGAAGACTCAACAAACCCTAACTAAGCAGTAGTAGTAAACAGGCCACAAAAGGGTTATGGGACTCTCTCTCTCTCCGAAGTAAGGCAAACCTCCAAATAATGGAGTTGATCGCGGGTGTAGCTTATTAACAGACCAGAGGAGTACTATCCGAGTCGCTACATGTGTTATGTGTCACAAGGATTAGGACTCGGATCCAACACTTTTTGACAAAAACGTGACTCGGTTACAAGTATGAGGACTCGGAAAACAAAACTTGTCGGACAAGTGATACTTCGGTGACAGGAACGTGACTAGAACTCGAAACTCTAAGGAAATTAAACACTAAGACCAGCAACTCGACACGGCGATGTATCTGAAGACTCAACAAACCCTAACTAAGCAGTAGTAGTAAACAGGCCACAAAAGGGTTATCGGACACTCTCTATCTCTCTCCGATGTAAGGCAAACCTCCAAACAATGGAGTTGTTCGCGTGTGTAGCTTATTAACAGACCAGAGGAGTACTATCCGAGTCGCTGCTGTGTTCTGTGTCACAAGGATTAGGACTCGGATCCTCCAATCTTCGATAAAAACGTGACTCGGTTACAAGTATTAGGACTCGGAAAACAAAACTACTCGGACAAGTGATACTTCGGTGATAGAAACGCGACTAGAACTCGAAACTCTAAGGAAATTAAACACTAAGACCAGCAACTCGACACGGCGATGTATCCGAAGACTCAACAAACCCTAACTAAGCAGTAGTAGTAAATAGGCCACAAAAGGGTTATGGGTCTCTCTCTCTCTCTCTCTCTCTCTCTCTCTGAAGTAAGGCAAACCTCCAAACAATGGAGTTGTTCGCGTGTGTAGCTTATTAACAGACCAGAGGAGTACTATCCGAGTCGCTGCATGTGTTCTGTGTCACAATGATTAGGACTCGGATGCAACACTCTTCGACAAAAAGTGACTCGGTTACAAGTATTTGGACTCGGAAAACAAAACTATTCGGACAAGTGATACTTCGGTGATAGAAATGTGACTAGAACTCGAAACTCTAAGGAAATTAAACACTAAGACCAGCAACTCGACACGGCGATGTATCCGAAGACTCAACAAACCCTAACTAAGCTGTAGTAGTAAACAGGCCACAAAAGGGTTATGGGACTCTCTCTCTCTCTCTGAAGTTGGGCAAACCTCCAAACAATGGAGTTGTTCGCGTGTGTAGCTTAGTAACAGACCAGAGGAGTACTATCCGAGTCGCTGCTGTGTTCTGTGTCACAAGGATTCGGACTCGGATCCAACACTCTTCGAGAAAAACGTGACTCGGTTACAAGTATTAGGACTCGGAAAACAAAACTAGTCGGACAAGTGATACTTCGGTGACAGAAGCCTGACTAGAACTCGAAACTCTAAGGAAATTAAACACCCAGCAACTCGACACGGCGATGTATCCGAAGACTCAACAAACCCTAACTAAGCAGTAGTAGTAAACAGGCCACAAAAGGGTTATGGGACTCTCTCTCTCTCTGAAGTAAGGCAAACCTCCAAACAATGGAGTTGTTCGCGTGTGTAGCTTAGTAACAGACCAGAGGAGTACTATCCAAGTCGCTGCTGTGTTCTGTGTCACAAGGATTAGGACTCGGATCCAACACTCTTTGACAAAAACGTGACTCGGTTACAAGTATTAGGACTCGGAAAACAAAACTAGTCGGACAAGTGATACTTCGGTGACAGAAACTTGACTAGAACTCGAAACTCTAAGGAAATTAAACACCCAGCAACTCGACACGGTGATGTATCCGAAGACTCAACAAACCCTAACTAAGCAGTAGTAGTAAACAGGCCACAAAAGGGTTATGGGACTCTCTCTCTCTCTCTCTCTGAAGTAAGGCAAACCGCCAAACAATGGAGTTGATCGCGTGTGTAGCTTATTAACAGACCAGAGGAGTACTATCCGAGTCACTGCTGTGTTCTGTGTCACAAGGATTAGGACTCGGATCCAACACTCTTCGACAAAAACGTGACTCGGTTACAAGTATTAGGACTCGGAAAACAAAACTAGTCGGACAAGTGATACTTCGGTGACAGAAACGTGACTAGAACTCGAAACTCTAAGGAAATTAAACACTAAGACCAGCAACTCGACACGGCGATGTATCCGAAGACTGAACAAACCCTAACTAAGCAGTAGTAGTAAACAGTCCACAAAATTGATTCCCTGAAAGAGCTAAGATAACTAAATTGATTTACGCTTTCCTCTTTCATTTTTTTCATATTTAGAATTGGAACGATTTCCTTGGCGGTGATGAAACCTGAGTCTTTGAAGGTAGTGATAAAGCTACTCGGAATATCGAGCTAGCGGGGGGTCTAATCAGATCAATCGATAGTTCCGTAATGAGTAGTCGAATACACATTGAGGAGACCCACCCTGGTTGTAAAGCGAGCCGTCCTTCCTTCCATTCGTTGCTTTGTCTTTGGTTTGATTTTAAACTAGACCTTCTCTCGGGACTGTGGTGACGAACCTTACTCTCCTCGGTCAAGTGGTTGACCTATCTGTCCAATAATTTGACAAAATGAATGGGAATCCTATAGTTTGACCAGCCTGGGAAGAGTAGTCAGAGGCAATTCGTTAATATGGAGCTGTTTATATTGGCTTTCTTTCCTAACTAATAGGAAAAGAGAGACATGCGAGTTCGACTCTCGTTTTATCCATGTTCAACAGTCCTTTTCCATCTTGGTACTGTTGATTAGTACCGCTCAACTACGAGATGCTTGAAAGTCGATGTATCAATAATGTTCCCAAGAGTAGCATCGAGCCTCGAAACGGCAAGCCATGCTTCAAGCTAAGCCAGTATGAATCTAATTGATTGCTAAACTGAAGGAACGATCTCTGTCGAAGATTCTCATTCTGAAGTAGGTGCCTAGCTCTGGAGGGATAGGTGGGATCATACCTATTTGAAGAACATTCTGTAACACTTGTTTTTGAGTGGGAAGAAAAAGAAGCACACAAGCGAACAAGCATCTAACCGTCAGTCTGAACTCCCAGGATCACTCCATCAGTAAGAACAAGCTTTCGTTTCCATCATTCAACAGTGGAATAGAATAGTTCGATGGTATTGATCGTCCAACCATTGATTGGAATGTCTATCGTGATAAACCGTGTGATTTGAGCATATCTATAGCTAGAACTGTGTGATTCTATAAGCTAAGCAGATGAGGCAACAAAGAACCTAACCATCCTCTCTAATTGACTTCATCAGAAGATTCCTATGGTCTAGTTTACCTTTCTTCTTTCCTTGCAACCTTGGATCGATATGGTTCATCCCTAGGCGATGCTCTTTCAACGGTTGATAGAAGAGGGGGACGGGCAAGGATGATCAGACTGGTTGGTTCAGTTCGTCAGAGGTATTAAAAAACCCTTCTTTTTGGTCTTTTCTTTCTTGCCACCACTTTAACAGGTGCCACTGCAATGAGAACATAAGTTGCGGAATTTTTTCTTTATTCTTTTTTGTTTTGGTGCGCTCTTCCTTTTTTATTGTATAGAAAGAAGGGTTCAGTGGGAGGGCAAGGGGTAGTTAAGTTTTAGGTTGGCTCTTTGTTTTCTCTTACATTCTTTTTGGTGTAATTTAATAAAGAAGTAGCAATTGTTCATTTCATTTTTTTTGCATTGGTAGTGATTTTTCATTTTCAAGGGCAAAGGGGGGAAGGGAAAGGATTGACCCTCAGGGATCATATTACTCCTGAAGACTGGGGGAAAATAGCAGGATTGGAAAAGTTCAAAGAGACTGAGGAAGACAAATCCATTGTCGAATCCTGCAGGGTGATAACATTGAGTAGTGGGGGCTGGCTTCCACCCTTGAGAGCTTGATTTACTAGAAATCCCGCTAAGTCCTAGTGGGTCCAAATTCCGCGATAAGTTCCGAGAATCTTTCTAAGAATCCTCTTTTTTTAGTAGGGCTATGCTATATCGATTTTTTTTTCATCCTTGGTGAGGCTTTCTCTGCAGACAAAGAAAGCAAAAGTGAAAAAGCCCACCCTTCTAGCGTCAGTTTCTGAGTAATAATAAAGACGATGTCAAACCAGTTATCAAACTTGATAAAGGAGGATAGTTACAATAGAAAAGATCCCCAAGTCTATCTAGAAAATCCCCCCTGAGCGAATTGTAGAGAAAAGTGCAATCCTAAGGTAAAACCCAGAAGTTGCAGTGCCAGTTTCTAGCAATACAGTATCAGTGAGCTTTCTTCTTCCTCGGGGATGGATTTGGAGTTTATCTTGGGCGTGTTCTTCCAGCTTGTCCTCTTCCCTACGGTTTTCTTGCATGCAGTCTTTGGGAGGACTAAGGAAAGATCCTAGTACTCCAGGTAGGGCTCTAGAGAAGATTCCCTGAAAGAGCTAAGATAACTAAATTGATTTACGCTTTCCTCTTTCATTTTTTTCATATATAGAATTGAAACGATTTCCTTGCCTGTGATCAAACCTGAGTCTTTGAAGGTAGTGATAAAGCTACTCAGAATATCGAGCTAGCGGGGGGTCTAATCAGATCAATCGGTAGTTCCGTAATGAGTAGTCGAATACACATTGAGGAGACCCACCCTGGTTGTAAAGCGAGCTGTCGTTCCTTTCATTCGTTGCTTTGTCTTCGGTTTGATTTTAAACTAGACCTTCTCTCGGGACTGTGGTGACGAACCTTACTCTCCTCGGTCAAGTGGTTGACCTGTCTGTCCAATAATTTGACAAAATGAATGGGAATCCTATAGTTTGACCAGCCTGGGAAGAGTAGTCAGAGGCAATTCGTTAATATGGAGCTGTTTATATCGGCTTTCTTTCCTAACTAATAGGAAAAGAGAGACATGCGAGTTCGACTCTCGTTTTATCCATGTTCAACAGTCCTTTTCCATCTTGGTACTGTTGATTAGTACCGCTCAACTACGAGATGCTTGAAAGTCGATGTATCAATAATGTTCCCAAGAGTAGCATCGAGCCTCGAAACGGCAAGCCATGCTTCAAGCTAAGCCAGTATGAATCTAATTGATTGCTAAACTGAAGGAACGATCTCTGTCGAAGATTCTCATTCTGAAGTAGGTGCCTAGCTTTGGAGGGATAGGTGGGATCATACCTTGTCGGAGGATGAAACCTCGACGGCGGGAAGTCGGGAGACCCCCCTTTGAGATTCGGCCAGGGGAGTAGTTCTCAGGCGAAGTCGGCGTCAGTCGGATCAGCAGTACGATGGATCAGCGCTAGAAGAAGGGCCCAGGCTGAGAGATCAATAGGTTCGGACCGTCCGATTCGGGATCGGGCCGTCCGAACCGTTAGCGCTAGAAAGAGGGCCCGGGCTGAGAGAGAGAGGTTCGGACCGTCCACTTCGGGTCCGGACCGTCCGAACCGTGGTAACCGCGCGGGAGAGAGATCGATCGTCTGGAAGGCGGAGAACCATGGCGCACAGAGGAGATGGGAGGCATTTAGACAGGTTCGGGCCGCCGGAGCATAATACCCTACTCCTGTGTGTTTTCGACTATCAGAGAGAGAGATGAATGCGGGTCGGAGTTTACAAGGAGGACCCCCGGGAGATCGGAAGCTCACCGGGGACTTGAGGCTGAGAGAGAGCTTGTTGTCTATCGCTGGAGCTTGAGCTGCCTCCTTCGTCTGCGGCATGGATCCTCCTTTATAGAGCCCAGGGGAGTCCACAGTGCCGAGCTTGCATATGCGCAGAGAGAGAGAGAGAGGGAGAGAGGGAGCTAGTATGCTACGTCTTGTCGTCCTTGTCCACGCCCGTCCACCGCGCCGCGCTGGAGGAGAGTCCACGCCGGAGTTGGAGGAACGTCCAGTCGCTCCCGCCCGTCTGTTGAGCCCGTGGCGGAGTTGGTGCTGCACGCTGGGTCGTCACGCTGCTCAGCTGCTGCGGGCGGCGAGATTCTGGGGATGTGACAGCGCACGTCTCCCCTGCCGGAGTTGGTGCTGACGTCCGGTCAGCACGGTCATCACGTCGCCGGGGGCAGATGGAGCTTGGAGATGGGACGGCGCCTGCCTCCGCTGCCGGGGCGTGGGAAAATGAAGCTCACTCGGTCAAGGGCACTCTGACTGCACAGGGGGCAGAGTGGTCGTTCGCCCCGTCACCTCGCCGTCACCTTGCCATTAATGCGGTTGGTTGGCAGCTGACCTGCTCGAGTCGCCCTCGTGCCCAGGCTCCGCACGCTTGGGGCGCCGAGGCAGCAGGCCCCAGGGAGCTAATGAGGCCGAAGGTCCTCGCGCCCCCGGAGAGCGTGGGACCCCCGTTCCCGTTTCGCCGACAGAGGCCCCTGGGCCTGTTGCTCGACCGGGGCCTTAATCGGGTAGGAACAGGACCATATCTTGGGGAAACGAAAAGACGCGGGGCCCACCAGGTTTAGCAGGAGGCGGGGCGAGGCTGCCATAATCGCCCGGGATGGGACGAGACGAGAGGAGAGTTTCCACTTTCGGTCCGCCAATCGAGGGTCGTAATGGTGGAGTCGAAGGAGCGCTTCACGGGTTCTTCGAGGCTATAAGCAGCAGCGGGCAGCAGCCGGCTTCCCCCATTGTCGAATTCGAATCGCCATCGCTCCGGTTGCTCCTTGTGCCCAGAGCTCAGGGCCCCCATTCACGCGCGCTTCTCCTCGCTTTGTTCTTCCTTCAACCACTCTCGCCGCTGCATTCGCAATGACACGCACCGGCCACGGGGTAAGGCCGCTGGACGGCGGGGCGATTCCGCCGTCGCGCGTGAACGACGACGCCGGGGCGGAGCGGGTGAAGAGGATGATGCCGGCCGCCACACGGTGGAGGGCGGCGCTTGAGGTGCGCCCTGGCGAGTCGAAGCCAGCGCCGAAAGAGCCCAATGAAGCAGTGTACTTTGTTGATTACGCAGTCGGCGGGTTAGTTCCGCCGTTCTCTGATTTCTTTCTCCAGGTGCTGGAGACATATCAGGTACAGATGCTGCATTTGACCCCCAATGCCGTGATGGTGCTGGGGGTTTTCGCACACTTGTGCGAGATGTTTGTGGGCATCATGCCTTCGGTGGACCCTTTCCGGCGCTACTTCACCATAAAAAGCGCGCCGAAGAACAAGGCCACCGACCTACCGGAGCGGGTAGGTTGTGTGTACTTCCACAGCCGCCCTGGCGTTGAGTTTATCCCAATGGCGCTGAAAAACAAATGGGATTTATGGCGCCAGAACTGGGTCTACGTCGGTGTCGACGCCAACGACCGGCTCCTGCTCCCGACCGAGGCGGCCCAGAAGGTGAAGAGCTGGACCTAGTCACTGCCGGAAGACGCGCGGTTAGCGCCAGTGTTGGCGCGCATCACTAGCCTGGCGACAGCTGGGTTGAATGCGTATATGGTCGTCGGCGATTTCCTCAACCGGCGACTGGCGCCGCTCAACAGGAGGTCCCGGGCCTGTTGGCTATATACCGGGTCCAAGGACGTCACCAGGACCCACCCGACGACCTAAGCAAGGCGGCGATGGGTCTGCTAATGGCATCGGCGCTGGAAGGAGGGGGCGTGGCGGACCGCGCGCTCCCTAACGGCGTGACGCCGCTTTGCAGTAATCGCGGGCGGGCGAGGATCCAGAAGGATCTCCCGCGATTCGACGCCGTGGGTATCGTTGTCTCGCAGATTACCCCAAAGATCATCGAGGTACTCGACGCCTCGGAGGGAGGAGACGTGCCGGTCGGAGTACCAACATTGTCGAAGAAGGAGGGGAAGCGACCGGCGGGGCCCGATCCAGGACTCGCGGCGACCAAAAAGGTGAAGGTCATTACCCCGGCCGCCGTCGTCCCGGCCGCTACCTCTCCGAGCCGCGCAGACCCTGGGAGGACCGGGACTACCATGGCGGCCGCTGCTTGTGTGGCGCCAGCAGGCGTCGCTCGGGTCTTGTCCCCAGAGCCATGGGCGGTGACCCCGGCCCCCGGGACCGGGCCAAAGGCGGTCCCGGACGTGGGGGGCAACGAGGCCCCCACGGGCACGGGGGGGAACACTGAGTTGGCGTCGGAAGCGCCAGAAGCTCCGGCCAGCCTCGCCGTCCCAGGGGCGCCGCTGGGGAAGACAGGATTCCGCGGCGGCAGCCGGCCACTTTTGAGTCCCAAGCCGTGGAGTTTCAAAGGGCCCCAGGCTAGGTAAGCGCTTCGACCCCACTCGGTTCTTCTCGCTAGCACCTCTTGTGTTTCTCAACCTAGCTCTTACCTGTCCGGTTTCGGCTTTTACAGGAAGGGCCAGGGGCCGACCACGGCGCCGTTAGCCCCAGCCGTAGACGGTACTGGGGGCGCGCTGACGGCGCCGCCGCGTCCCGCCACGCCCCCTCCATCGCCGAGCACGGTGGCGAATATGGCGGCCGCGGCGGCCACGCCGGAGCGGGCCTTCGCGGAGCCGACGGAAGTTCCTGCTATGGAGGGAGAAAGGGACGCCAGGGCCCAGCCGTTTCCCGCGAGAGGGCAGCGGGCCCTAGTCCTTTTTGCTGCCCAGCGGCCGGGCACGGCGCGCGGGCGCAAGACGCTACACACCGCGTTGGGGCAGCTGGTGATCGCTGCCGGCGAAGTACAGGTGGCAGCCCGTCGGGAGCAGCGCGAGTCCACCCGGGTCCGGGCGGAACTCGAGAGCGGGCGAGCAGTGATCACAGCGGTGATGGAGGGGCTCACCGCCCGTATGGTCGCCACTGAAATCTTCGTGACGACCCGCCGGCAGGAGGTCGAGGCGGCGGAGAAGCGCATCGCCCAACTAGGGGCCGCCGCCAAGCTTGCCGTAGACGAGGCCTCCCGTGCCCGGTCGGTGATGGAGGTGCGGGAGAAGGAGATGTCCTCCTGGGAGGACCGCCTCCGGGGCAAGGAGGCCGGTCTCGTGGCCCGGGAGCGTGGGATCAGCGCGCGAGAGGAAGCCGCGGTGATCAGCGAGGAGGCCGCCAAGCTTTCCAGCGCCATGGCCCAGGACGGCATGAGCAGCCTCCTGAGCGAGGAGAAGAAGCTGGTGTCCTGGGAAGAAGACCTCGAAAAGCAAGAGGCCGACCACCGGCGTGAGCAAGAGCAGGCGAAGATGCTGGCCGCCGACGTAGACGCAGAAGCCGAGGCTCTTGGGACGCGAGAGGCGCTCCTGGAGGAGAAAGAGAACTCCCTGGCCCGGCGGGAGGCGGCGGTGAAGGCTGCCGAGGCCCAGCAGGCGGAGATGGAGGCCTCCCGGGGACGCGCAGTCGGCTCCGAGGTCGTAGCGCGCGGGGCTGCATCTAGCGGCTCCTCGTCATCGGGAAGCGCGGCGAGCTCAGCTGAGAAGCTGGCCAGGGCGGAGAAACGGCTGAGACTGGCGCAAAATAGCCTCGCCCTCCGGAAGGACCTCGACAGCGAGATTTCGGCCTGCCTAGGGCGGTACGGCTCCGAGGTCCGGGGGTGTCTCAAGCGCATCGGCATCCGAGCACCTCCGCGGAAGTCCGGGGGGCCAACCGGGATCGGTCAGGAGCTGGTGGAGCTCGGCGACTTGCTAGACACGCTGGACTTGCTCCCCCGGCGAATCCATGAGGTCCTGGAGAAGGAAGGAACAGAGCTTGCCACGCGGGTGGCGGAGTACGTCCTTGGCTGCTACCGGGCTCGGGACGCGGAGTTTTCCCTGGCCCCGGTGCTGGAGGGATTCCCCGCCGATGGGGAAGAAGAGGCTCGAAAGGCCGTGGCCGACGCTGCTGCGACGGTGGCCGGATTCTTCACCCGGGGGAAATACCTCGAGGATCCGGGGACCGACAAATCCGACGAAGGGACCGGGCCCGATGAGTGATCTCCTCCTGCGCGGCGACGGCTGCGGTCCTCCGCGCATGCTTGCACTTTGACTTCACCTGTCTTGTACAAAGAAAAACACTCGTGTGTGTATATAACCGTGTTTATGTTTTCGCACCTTTGCCTATTGTACTGGAAGTAGCTTATATTCGGATGTTGCTTATGTTCGGGCCCTCGCGCCCTGGATGCTCAATACTTGTTGTTGTTCGTCTTGATATCCCGGGCCCAGATACGCCGTGCTTCGGGTGTCGTCTGAGTCCGAGCCCGGCGGCCGTGACCGGTCGCAGCGCGTAAGACCTCCTTGGGGCCCAGCGTAACCGTTCACACTGGGAACTCAGTCCCTGGGACGGTTGAGTCCCGATCGGGGCAGCCCGGACTGTCCGATTCCCAAGCGGACGGTCCGAGCTTCGTTCCTCCTCGCGGGAGGCGGCTATTTCCTGGCCTCCCACGCCTCCCGCGCCGACCGCCCCGGGGACTCGGTCCCCGAGGATGCGAGGAACTAAGCGTGGGTCTCCCGGGCCTAGGGACCCTCCATGGCCCCGGGCGCTGCTGAATCCCGGGAGAAGAACTGCTAGAGAGCAAAAAATACGAAAGGAAGCCCCACGCGTGTTAGGTATGGCCGAAGTGCTAAGCTTAAGCTTAAGCCTCCTGACTCACCGGAAGCCCCTCGGGAACCGGCCCTTACCGCGCCCGGGGTCGCCGAGCGGCGAAGTGCCCAGCGCCTTGGCGGTGGCCGGGGAGGAACTGGCCGACCGGGCGCCGTAGCCCGCCCCGGGAATCTAGGCAGGCCCGACAGGGGAGCTATGCCCGAGACCCCGGAGCATCGACAGTGCCCGAGGCGCGGTCCACGACCCGACCACCGGGCCTCAGCAACTGGGGCGACACTAACCCGGTGGCCCCCGCGCTCGGCCTGGCAGATTCCGCTTTGCCCCCGGGGCCGAGGAGAGTAAAACACATGGCCACACAAGCGGGGGGAGAAATAGGAATTTGAGCGATATGTACAGTTAGGCAAGATTACTTATCTGGATTGTCGGTCAGGGTAGCCCGGTTTCGCGAGCACGACCCCGGGTCCCGGAGAGCTGCCGGGAATAAATTTGGGGGTGGGGCCCCCAGTCTGGGCCCGAGCACAGGCCAGTCCGGGGAACGCCTTCCCCGGGTGCATTCACCTTGGGCCCGGGGTCCAAGGGACGTTCCCGTTCCCGGGGATCGCTACCGGGGTGCTGACCCGAGCACCCTTCTTCAGCCCGCCGGGGAAAGGTCTAATCTGCGCACAGCGAACTGTGAGAGCATCTGG
This sequence comes from Oryza meyeriana var. granulata, assembly GCA_003991445.1. NCBI lineage: Eukaryota > Viridiplantae > Streptophyta > Magnoliopsida > Poales > Poaceae > Oryza > Oryza meyeriana. The sequence goes on along the minus strand of RYFJ01002782.1, from coordinate 18,747 downwards.
CACGTTCCCTTGTCCACTCCATGCTACGAATCGTGGCATCGATCATCTCCCGAACGCGTCCTCAGAGTCGCGACCGTGCGGAGGAAAAGATCACGCATAACCATTTCGCCCCCTACCTCCGGAAAGAACCGACCCCGAAGCTAGCCTGGCAAGGCGCCGGAGCCGCCGGGACTCGGGGCGCCTCCCGGAGGGCGCCCTTAGGTCCCCACGAGCTCGACAACGCCTTGGACCTAGCATGTCGGGACACGGTTACTCGTCAGTAGGGAACTGATGATCATGCGCGAACCCCAACCGTCGCATGGGCACGGCCTAATTATGCCCCCAAGGGATGAGACAGCCACGGGCGCAACACATGGAAACAGACAAAAGGGACGACACCGGGAAAGGTATTAAAAAGCTATATACGAAGGCGAATACATATGGGGGCCCCCGGCCAGCGCTGAGATTGGAAGAAAACCGGCGCTGGCCCGAGCTTCCCGTAACTTATAGGATATGCTTATGGATAAAATTTGCGAAGATGTTCGATATTCCAGGGATTGGGAAGCGGGGTCCCGTCTTCTTGGCCCAGTCTTACCGAGCCCGGTCGGGAGGCACCGATCACCAGGAAGGGGCCTTCCCACATGGGGGAAAGTTTATTCTTTCCGGCACGTATGAGGACACGGCGGAGAACTAAGTCCCCGACCTTGAGCGATCGGGCCCGAACCTTACGCTGATGGTAGCGCTTGAGGCTCTACTGATAACGAGCGACGCGGAGCGAAGCGCGCCGCCTTCGTTCCTCGAGGAAGTCGAGGTTGTCAAGTTGCATGTTATCGTGGTCGACGTCGTCGCTGTAGCGCAGTACCCGGGGAGAGCTGAAGGTTAGCTCCGACGGCAGGACAGCTTCGGCCCCGTACACCAGGAAGAATGGGGTCTCCCCGGTCGCCCGGCTTGGTGTGGTACGATTCGCCCACAGGACCGCCGGGAGCTCGTCGCTCCACTTGACGCCATGCTTTTTGAGGTCGTTATAAGACCTTGTTTTGAGGCCTCGCAGGATCTCCGCGTTCGCCCGCTCAGCCTGCCCATTGCTCGCAAGGTGGGCAGGGGAGGCGAAGCAGAGCCGGATGCCGACGTCGGAGCAGTACTCGCCGAAGAGCTCGCTGGTGAACTGCGTGCCGTTGTCGGTGATGATGCAGTTGGGGACTCCGAAGCGGCTGGTGATTCCCCGAATGAATTTGAGCGCCGAGTGCTTGTCGATGTCGATTACGGGGAACGCCTCCGGCCACTTCGTGAACTTGTCGATGGCGACATACAGATGCCGATAACCCCCGACTGCTTGAGGGAAGGGGCCGAGGATATCGAGTCCCCAGACCGCAAAGGGCCAGGACAGGGGGATTACCTGGAGTGCTTGCGCCGGCAGGTGGCTCCGTTTGCCATGAAACTGGCACGCGCGGCAGCGCTGGACGAGGTTGAACGCGTCCTGCAAAGCCGTGGGCCAATAAAATCCCTGCCGGAAAGCCTTACCGACCAGGGATCGAAACGCGGCGTGACTGCCACACTCCCCTTCGTGGATGTCGGCGAGGATCTCGACGCCGGAGTCGCGCGGAATGCACTTGAGCAAGACGCCGTTGGCGCCACGCCGGTAGAGGTCCCCTTCTACCATGACGTAGCGCTTAGAGGAGCGAGCGATCCTTTCGGCTTCCGCATCGTCCTCGGGGAGATGCGCTCGGAGAAGATATGCCCGGATTTCGTCCATCCAGGAAGGCGCGCTGGGTCCGGCTGCGAGGACCAAATCCTTGGGCCGGGAGCGCCTGTCAGGCTCGGACCCGGTCTCGGGGGCGGTCCCCAAGGTCCCGGTTGAGCGCGCCGAGGGGGTCTCGAGGGCTTCCTGGAAAACCCCCAGGGGACTGGCGCCCGCGAGGAAGCCAGCCTTGACAGCTCGTCGGCGGCGAGGTTGCTACTGCGGGGGACGTGGCGAAGCCTGAGGTCGTCGAAACGGCGCTCGAGCCTCCGCACTTCGTCCACATACGCGGCCAATTGGGGGTCCAGAGTCTGGTACTCCCCAGATACCTGGTTGATGACGAGCTCGGAGTCGCCTTGCACGCACAACCGTCGCACCCCGAGGGCGATCGTGGCCCGGAGGCCGGCAAGGAGGCCCTCGTACTCAGCCATGTTGTTGGTGGCTCCGAAGTTGAGGTGGACGACGAAGCGGAACTCATCCCCGGCGGGTGATACGAGGACGACCCCGGCCCCGGCGCTGGGGAGAAAAGCCCGCCTGGCGTAGGAGCCGTCGAAGTTCATTATCCAGTGGAGGCGCAGGTTGGGCGACAGCTTGGGCGCCGGGAATCCGGCGTCCAGCATAGGATCCGGCTCGGGCCCCGGCGTCCACTCCGCCAGAAAATCCGCGAGGACTTGACTTTTGATGGCGTGGCGCGCTTGGAAATGGAGGTCGAACTCAGCGAGCTCGACCGCCCACTTAGCAACACGGCCCGTTCCCTCCCGGTTATGCAGTATCTGCCCGAGGGGGAAGGATGTGACTATAGATACCTTGTGCGCCTGGAAGTAGTGGCGAAGTTTTCTGGACGCGATGAGAACTGCATAGAGCATCTTTTGCGCCTGGGGATAGCGCGATTTGGTGTCTCAGAGTACCTCGCTGACGAAGTACACCGGCCTCTGCTGTGTGTTTCCCGACACCGGCCCGACAAGGGCCGGGAGTTCGGGCTCAGCTCCCCCGGGAGGGAGCAAGCTCTCGCCTACAGGAACAGGTATAGACCTGGGACCCTGGGGCCCCGGGTGGAATGTTGGGATTGTCCCGGGCGCCGCGTCCCCGGGCTCGCGCTCACCTTGGCGAGGCTGCCCAGGTTCTGGCTCCTCGGTGGCGGGCCCGGGAAGTGAATCCCGGGTCGCGCGCCTGCCTGGCAAGGGGCGCTCGACGACGAGCGCCGCGCTCACCACCTGCGGGGTTGCCGCGATGTAGAGCAACAAGGGCTCGTCTGGTGCTGGTGCTACGAGGACAGGGGGCGTAGTCAGGTACCTCTTGAGCACATCAAGGGCTTGATCCGCCTCGTCCGTCCAGGTGAACTGCCCGGATTTCTTGAGAAGCTTAAATAGGGGGAGGGCACGTTCCCAAGCCTGGAGATGAAGCGACCTAGTGCGGCCACGCACCCGGTCAGCTTCTGGGCCTCCCGTAGCCTCGTTGGGGGGCGCATGCGGTCGATTGCCGCTATCTTCTTTGGGTTCGCCTCAATGCCGCGGCTGGACACGAGGAACCCGAGGAGCTTGCCGGCCGGGACCCCGAAGACGCACTTGTCCGGGTTTAGCTTCATCCTCGTGCATTGAAGGTTGCTGAACGTCTCGGCCAAGTCGTGGAGCAGAGTGGCGCGGTCGCGCGACTTCAGCACCAAATCATCGACGTAGGCCTCCATATTGCGACCTAGCTGCGATTCAAATGTTACACGGACAGCACGCTGGAAAGTGGAACAAGCATTTTTTAACCCAAAAGGCATGCAAACATAACAATAAGCCCCCTGAGGGGAAATGAAAGAAGTTTTTTCCTCATCCTCCTCCGCCATCCGGATTTGATGATAACTAGAGTATGCATCTAGAAAACACAAAAGGTCGCACCCCGCAGTGGAGTCGACTATCTGGTCTATGCGAGGCAGAGGGAATAGATCTTTGGGGCAAGCCTTATTGAGGTCTGTGTAGTCTATGCACATGCGCAGCTTTCCGCTGGACTTGGGGACGACGACTGGGTTGGCCAGCCATTCCGGGTGGACGACCTCGCGGATGAAGCCGGCAGCGAGAAGCTTGTCGATCTCCTCATGGATAAAGGCTTGGCGCTCCGGGGCTTGCCGTCGTACCTTCTGCCGCACCGGGCGCGAGCCCGCGCGGACGGCTAAGCAGTGCTCAATCACCCCCCTGGGGACCCCGGGCATATCCGACGGTTGCCAGGCGAAGACGTCGGAGTTTGCCCGAAGGAAGGCAATGAGCGTGCTTTCCTATTTGCTGTCCAGCGAACCGCCGATCTTGACGGTCCGGGACTGGTCATCGCCGAGGACGACCTCCTTGGCCAGCTCCGCGTCGGTGGCAATGATGCGCGGCTTGGGGGCACGGAGTAGCGAGGGCCCCGCGTCGCCCGCCGCGTCGGGGGCCGCTTGGGCGATGTCGGCCGCACGCTGCTCGGTGCATGAAAGGGCGGCCTTCACGTCCCCGAGGACTGAGATCGGGCCTGAGGGGCCCGGGAGCTTCATGGTTAGGTACGCGTAGTGCGTAACCGCCATGAACTTCACCAACGCGGGGCGCCCGAGGACGGCGTTGTAGGGAAGGTTGCACTCAGCGACATCGAAGACGACGCGCTCGGTGCGGAAGTTGCCGCGGTCACCGAAGGTGACGGGCAATGAGACCTGGCCGAGAGGCCAAGTGAGGCCCTTCGTAATCCCAATGATGGGCAACGAGGGCGCAAGGCTCATCCCCGGGGCCTTGATCTTCTCGAATACTTCGGGGGAAAGGATATTGAGGGCGGCGCCCCCGTCGACAAGGACGCGGCCCACCTTGACGTTGCATATGGTCGGGGATACAGCCAAAGCGAGCTGCCCCTCACCGAGTACCCGGGCCGGATGGTCTGCGGGGCCAAAGGTGATCGGGGTGTCCGACCACTTCAGCCTCCGGGACACCTCGGGGCCTGGGGTCACAGCCAAGAGCTCGCGCTTCATGGCCTTGAAGCCACCGCGCGAGGAGTGAGCGTGCGCCCCGCCGTCGAGGGTGGCAAGGACATTCTCGGGTTCCTGGAACTCGAGAGGCTGCTCCGACTCGGGAGCGGGCTTGCTTGCTGCCGCTCCTGCTGGAACTTCTTGGTGCGCTCGGCCAAGTTATGGACGGCGCGGCACTCGGTGAGGTCATGGCGATCCGTCTCGTGGACGGAGCACCACTTCCGGCCCACAGTCGGTGGCTTTCTACCGCTTGCCGTCATTGCTGTCTCGGGGTGACGTCGCCCTGGGGGCGGCCAGTTGCCGCCAAAGCGAAGTTTTCAACGACCTCCTTGCCCTTCTGGCGCTTCCTTCTGTCCCGCCGTGACACGGAACGCGAGGATTCGCCGCCCTCTCCGGGGCCCTGGTCGGGGGCCTCAGGGCGTGGCTCGTTCCACGCCCGGGCCTCCTCCTTGCGGGCGCAGTGGTCGGCGAGATTGAACAGCTCGGCCGCAGTTTGGACATTGCGGGTGCTCAACTTCTCGAGCATGCGCTGGTCGCGCACGCCCGAGCGGAACGCGTGGATAACCGCGTGGGGGGCGATGTGAGGGATTGTGTTGCGAACCTGGCTGAAGCGCTGCAGAAAATGTCTCAGCGCCTCGTCCCTGCCCTAACGTAGGGCGTGCAGGTCCGCCTCGGTCCCAGGGCGTGGGAAGGTGCCCTGGAAGTTTGCCACAAATTGGTGGCAGAGACTCTCCCAAGAGTAGATCGACCCCTCGGGGAGGTTCATCATCCAGGAGCGAGCCTGGGCCTTGAGGGCGACGGGGAAGTAATTCGCCATCACCTTCTTGTCGCCACCAGCTGCCTGGATGGCGGTAGTGTAAATCTGTAAGAACTCCGAGGGGTCGACGGAGCCATCGTACTTCTTCGGCAAGCTGGGCCGGAACTTAGCCGGCCAGCGAACCTGCCGGAGGCCTGGGGAGAGCGCCAGGCAACCCGAGCAGCCATACTGGGCGGGCTCGGGCAATGGATGGCGGTTTCCCAGTAGTGGATCGAAACTGGAGGCCGGGGCCTCGGAATGCCTGGCGGCGTCCGTGCGCCGCTCATGCTGGCGCTCCATTGTGACCCGGGCGTCCTCGTGGGCCCGCGCCTGGTTCAGCTGGTTACGGAGGTCGCCCGTGCCCCGGGCTTGGTTCTGGTTCGGGGCGGTAGGCCGGCTCGTGCTAGAAGTCGCGCGGTCGGAGGTCCCAGCACTTGTATGGCCGTTGGCGGCGACCCGGCGATGGGCGGTGCCTACCAAGTCGGCGATCTCGCTAATCCACCGCCGCTCCCGGCCTCAACCCCCGGCAGGGGTGGCGCAAGAGAGCTTCTGCCGCCAAGAGGGCCTCCTGCGGTGTCGCCGAATGAAAGTTGAGGCCGCGACGTGCCGTGGGCGGTGCCTCTGTTCGCGCCTCATGGATGAGGCGGCGGCAGACCCGGTGGGGCACTTGCCGGCCCCCTCCACGAGGGAAGGGGACGAGGCCGCACTACCAGGCCGCCGCGGGGCGCGCTTTGCCCGCCGGGTACGCACCGTGCGCCCCCAGGAAGGTGAAGAGGGAGAAGGTGGCGAGCTTGCCACCAGGCTAACGTTGCCCGGCGGGGTGTAGTCGCCGGACTCCTCGTCGGAATCCCACGGACGATGGCCTCCAGCCATGAAGGGCGTCGGTGTCGGGAACGTCGGCATTCCGCCTGAGGAAGAAAACTCCCCTACCTGGCGCGCCAGCTGTCGGAGGCTGAAACCTCGACGGCAGGAAGTCGGGAGACCCCCCTTTGAGATTCGGCCAGGGGAGTAGTTCTCAGGCGAAGTCGGCGTCAGTCGGATCAGCAGTACGATGGATCAGCGCTAGAAGAAGGGCCCGAGCTGAGAGATCAATAGATTCGGACCGTCCGATTCGGGATCGGGCCGTCCGAACCGTTAGCGCTAGAAAGAGGGCCCGGGCTGAGAGAGAGAGGTTCGGACGGTCCGCTTCGGGTCCGGACCGTCCGAACCGTGGTAACCGCGCGGGAGAGAGATCGATCGTCCGGAAGGCGGAGAACCGTGGCGCACAGAGGAGATGGGAGGCGTTTAGATAGGTTCGGGCCGCCGGAGCGTAATACCCTACTCCTGTGTGTTTTCGACTATCAGAGAGAGAGATGAATGCGGGTCGGAGTTTACAAGGAGGACCCCCGGGAGCTTGGAAGCTCACCGGGGACTTGAGGCTGAGAGAGAGCTTGTTGTCTATCGCTGGAGCTTGAGCTGCCTCCTTCGTCTGCGGCATGGATCCTCCTTTATAGAGCCCAGGGAAGTCCACAGTGCCGAGCTTGCATATGCGCAGAGAGAGAGAGAGAGAGAGAGGGAGCTAGTATGCTACGTCTTGTCGTCCTTGTCCACGCCCGTCCACCGCGCCGCGCTGGAGGAGAGTCCACGCCGGAGTTGGAGGAACGTCCCGTCGCTCCCGCCCGTCTGCTGAGCCCGTGGTGGAGTTGGTGCTGCACGCTGGGTCGTCACGCTGCTCAGCTGCTGCGGGCGGCGAGATTCTGGGGATGTGACAGCGCACGTCTCCCCTGCCGGAGTTGGTGCTGACGTCCGGTCAGCACGGTCATCACGTCGCCGGGGGCGGATGGAGCTTGGAGATGGGACGGCGCCTGCCTCCGTTGCCGGGGCGTGGGAAAATGAAGCTCACTCGGTCAAGGGCACTCTGACTGCACAGGGGGCAGAGTGGTCGTTCGCCCCGTCACCTCGCCGTCACCTTGCCATTAATGCGGTTGGTTGGCAGCTGACCTGCTCGAGTCGCCCTCGCGCCTAGGCTCCGCACGCTCGGGGCGCCGAGGCTGCAGGCCCCAGGGAGCTAATGAGGCCGAAGGTCCTCGCGCCCCCGGAGAGCGTGGGACCCCCATTCCCGTTTCGCCGACATACCTATTTGAAGAACATTTTGTAACACTTGTTTTTGAGTGGGAAGAAAAAGAAGCACACAAGCGAACAACCATCTAACCGTCAGTCTGAACTCCCAGGATCAGTCCATCAGTAAGAAAAAGCTTTCGTTTCCATCATTCAGCAATGGAATAGAATAGTTCGATGGTATTGATCGTCCAACCATTGATTGGAATGTCTATCGTGATAAACCGTGCGATTTGAGCATATCTATAGCTAGAACTGTGTGATTCTATAAGCTAAGCAGATGAGGCAACAAAGAACCTAACCATCCTCTCTGATTGACTTCATCAGAAGATTCCTATGGTCTGGTTTACCTTTCTTCTTTCCTTGCCACCTTGGATCAATATGGTTCATCCCTAGGCGATGCTCTTTCAACGGTTGATAGAAGAGGGGGACGGGCAAGGATGATCAGACTGGTTGGTTCAGTTCGTCAGAGGTATTAAAAAACCCTTCTTTTTGGTCTTTTCTTTCTTGCCACCACTTTAACAGGTGCCACTGCAATGAGAACATAAGTTGCAGAATTTTTTCTTTATTCTTTTTTGTTTTGGTGCGCTCTTCCTTTTTTTTTGTATAGAAAGAAGGGTTCAGTGGGAGGGCAAGGGGTAGTTAAGTTTTAGGTTAGCTCTTTGTTTTCACTTACATTCTTTTTGGTGTAATTTAATAAAGAAGTAGCAATTGTTCATTTCATTTTTTTGCATTGGTAGTGATTTTTCATTTTCAAGGGCAAAGGGGGGAAGGGAAAGGATTGACCCTCAGGGATCATATTACTCCTGAAGACTGGGGGAAAATAGCAGGATTGGAAAAGTTCAAAGAGACTGAGGAAGACAAATCCATTGTCGAATCCTGCAGGGTGATAACATTACACCAACTCCAGAGGCTGTTCACAATCTCGACGGATGCACGATCAGCCCAACCACGAGGGTAATTGTTCCTGTAAGCAATCGGGAACTAGCAAGAACAAGATGAACAAGCAACTCAATTTGCGAATAAAGATGAAGGTTTAATTCAAGAGAATAAACGGTGGGGTTCCGAAGACGAGCAAACCGACGATCTAACCGATCACAGAATTACACAGTAAAGTAGCGACGCTAACTTTAATCTAACAAAATCCAATCTGTTTGTGGCGGCTCTAAAGGTATTAATAGGATGGGAGGACGACCACAGGGGTGTTGGGGTCGTTCTCCAACCCTAGGACACGACCCTAATAGACCCAACTTGATTCATGGGCCTTCGGCCCAAAAATGGTGACGCAGCACCTTAAATAGGAAACCTCTCGTCTCTAAAATGACGATTGTAGACGATTCCAAGCAGATATGAGCATGAATCTGGATCCGTTGGAAAGTAGACTTGATAAGCTTTCAATGAAGTACTAGAACTCCCAAATCGGAGTTCATATGAAGTCGTGGCGGCTGTCACAAGTTGGTGCTGTCGTACAGTCCGAATCCTGCCTGCACGAATCGCTTTCCTTGTTGATCTCCTCCATGCGTAAGTGTGGACGTATCGATGGTGTTGATGTCCTCATCCATCATAGAACACTAAAAACTATGGTATCTTATGGACCTAACATAGGTCACATCCCTCACGACATAAGATTGAAAGATCCAAACCTTCCTCTTCGAAGCGGAAAGCGACGTGGCCAAAATATATAAAAAAAGATCGGCCTAGTCACTCATAGGGGCATATCTACCCGGGTAGAGGATAGTCTAGATCCAATTTTAGATAAATCTCTCTCTATATAGATAGGTATCTTTGTGGATAGAGATAAAGATAGGGGTCCCTATAAAACGAAATATATGGAAAACGTGCATTTTTGATACTACTACTATTTCTTAGACTTTTTCAAGGAAACATCGTTTTTTCTATTTTTACTGAATTGGTTGGAGCATAGACGAGCAAGCAGAGCCCAGGAAAGAGGTCAGATCGTCATAGAGCAGTCAACTATAAGTATAAGACTGCTGGCCTGAGAGAAAGGCAGTCTCTCTCAGGAAACATGGCCTAATTTCTCTTCTTTCTTTTCACATGGGCAACAATTGGGAATAAAACAGACCATGAACATGAGTTTCAAATGTAAAAAAAAAAGGTATGAAAGACTTATTCTTTTGAAAAAGGAGGATAAGAGAATGAAAAGATTATTTTTTGATGTTATTATGTGTTATTTACTACCTTTGGCTTTGGGAAAAGTTTTCTACTTTTGAAGTTCTTGACAAGTCCCAAGTGAAGGAGATTAAGAGGTCATTAAAGAATTCTTCCTTTTAGTTCTCTTCGATGTATCGATCATGCATTCCTAAACCACATAAGCCAGGGGAGATACGCCCATAATAAGTATATTGATTCCTTATATTCTTATATATATACCCATAAGTTTCAATAAGATTCCGTTATTACCATAATCCAAAGATTGAGTACATTTGTTGTTTAGCAAGCTAATACTAATAGGATGTGTGTTGTCATGAGGAGCAGTTATATATTTACAATCATCGTTGTTGTTGGACCTGTGCGATTTACCGTCAAATTGTTTTACAACCATATTTAACATTTTCTTTCTTTCTATACTGTTATATATGTTAGTTGGGATTTTTCTTGTATGGTTATCACTACCCGTTGGTAATAACCATGCTCTAGCTGTCTGACTAGAGAGCGACAACGTTAATATGAAGAGTCTATCTCTTCACTCTAGATTTTCACATCTAATGCAAATCATTGCACACACGAAGGGAATAATATAATGAAGAGAGTGAGAATAGTTGTGAATCAATGAGTTGATCACTAAAAAGAAGTAAAGGGAATAATATAATGAACATAAGAAGAATTGCCGGAATGAGACTAATCTAGTAAAGGGAGAGGAAGGACTGTCCTCTCGGGGAGGATTCTCGGAAGTTAATAAGGTGGTAGCAGAGAAGAAAAGGCCAAGTTATCATATTAGGCAAGCAATGTATTGGGCATGCGAAACAGTGGTAAGAAAGTTAAGTAGGATCAGTATCAACTGATATCTTTACCTTTGGTGAACAAGCGTAGCGCTGTCTCATCTTTCTTTCTTTTGTTGCTGTACTTGGTAGGCTCCTTGTCCCCTTGATTTTGATTCCGTACTTTCCCTATTCAGTATTCCGAGAGGCTGGCTGGATTGGGTTACAGCCTTGTCTGTATAGGAGTATCAGAATGCTTTGCTGCCTTAGTGAAATTTGCTGCCTGTCTGGTTTGTCTGGGACAGGGTGCCTTTTGCCTATATGATTATCAGGCTTCCTTACTTATACTACTCTTCTAAACCACGTAGGGCGAGGGTAGGGAAATTCATCCCAACCAATAGCAGTGAGTTAGCTATAACTACTAGTAGGGCTTTCTGAGGAGTAAGCCTAATTCCGTTAATGCAGAAAGATCTTTCCCAGATAGAAGAGTACCAACCAAAGAAGCAGAAGCAAGACCTCACTAGCCATGGAGCACGAAGGTCCCAAAAACGCATAGTTTCCCCTCCAAAAAAAACCTCTCCAGAAGTTTTTACCGGTTCTCCAGGAAAGTATGTTGGTCTTTCAGAAACAATTAGGGGATTTCAACTAATCCTTTCTGGAGAATTAGACGGCCTACCCGAACAGGCTTTTTATTTGGTGGGTAACATCGATGAAGCTAGCACGAAAGCTATAAACTTAGAAGAGGAAAACAAATTGAAAAAATGAAACTAAATCTTTATGTACTAACTCCAAAGTGAATTATTTGGGATTGTGAAGTGAAAGAAACCATTTTATCTACTAACAGTTGCCAAATTGGCGTATTACCAAACCACGCCCCCATTAACACAGCTGTAGATATGGGTCCCTTGAGAATACGCCTCCTCAACGATCAATGGTTAATGGTGGTTCTGTGGAGCGGTTTTGCCAGAATAGTTAATAATGCGATCATCATTTTAGGAAATGATGCGGAACTAGGTAGTGACATTGATCCAGAAGAAGCTCAACAGGCACTTGAAATAGCCGAAGCTAACATGAGTAGAGCTGAGGGTACGAAAGAATTGGTTGAAGCGAAGCTAGCTCTTAGACGGGCTAGAATACGAGTCGAGGCTGTTAATTGGATTCCCCCATCTAATTGAAGACAACCCAACGGATTCGAGAAAATAGGAGAACAGTCGCCTGACAAATAGTTGGTTCAATCCGATTCAGGTACCAACCCAGATGCCTAATCAAATAGAACCTTTATTGATTTGCTAGTTGATATGGTAAATATCCAGCCCACTAAATGCTAGGCGTAATGAGGATAAGGGCCTCCAAAAAAATTCTTTTCATTCTATGAACTTGAAGGTGTATGAAGTCTCATAGTCAACTCTTGTAGCAGAACGATAGAGACTCTATTTCACTTAGGTTGATTTAATTTAGGCTGGAGGCAGACCTAAGTCAAGGTAATCCTCCTTTGAAACACTTTGGTATTGCTCCTATGATGAGGATCAGCCTAACTCCTCACATTCTTCATCTACTACTGCTGCTCCAGATCCAAGTGTCACCAATGCATATAGAGGACCTATCACATGAGCACGTGCATGGGAAATTCAAAACAAGGTGAATCTGTTCCTAAGTACTTTTAATTATGATATCAGTGAGAATAGTTTGTTACCTATAGTTGTACCTTGCTTGTGCTTAGGTTTGAGGGAGTTGCATCATTGGAGATTGGAAGACGAGAGGAGGAGCTTGCTGGCCCAACGCTATGCTTAGTGGCGGCATCTAGATCGATGCATGGAAAGCACGGTGAAGTTTGCATCAACATTGACAGCAGGCCTGACTATTTCTGGGAGTTGAGCAAGATCTATTTGTATTGGTCCAATTGCTTAATGGGGAAGATGGGTTCCTATTACAAGTGGAGGAGGACTTTACCTGAAAGGCCTACACGAATTCAACCCTTCCCTCACAAGGAAATAGAAGCAAATTCGGATTTGGCCCAACTCGGACTCGGATTGGCTGTTGGAGCAGTCCAAATTAATTAGGCCCAAACGCCCTCAATACGGACTCCAATTTGGACGTTTGAGTACTTGTTGGAAAGCTGACATCGAGCCCGATCCAGATTGCACTCAGGGGCCACCAGATTCGCTGTGCTTACGCCACAATGACCGAAACAATCAGCCACATGTAATCTGAAGTCATCATATTGAGTCCTAGTTTGTTTCCAAGTGTTAGGGATGTATATATATGTCCATGTACTCGACCAAACCAGGTCAGACCACATTTATTCAGATGCAAACATTGCTCTTGTTCTTCTCTTAGGGTTTGTGCCACCGTCGCCAATCTAGAGAGGGGAATTGGGAGTTCTGCCAAATATTGTTCTTGCTTTTCCTTCCGGGGAATCAAAGGGTTCAATAGGTCCACTCTTGCGTGGTCCAGTGGATCAATCTATCAAAGCGTGTGGTTGGTGCGAATTCGAGGTGAAAGGTGCGTTGCACGGGCAGCGTGTTGTTCATCCAATTCGTGAGGTTGCACGATGTATCAGATTCTACGTCGAGAAGGTCGGCGCTCCCCATATCATCCTAGATAATCATAATCCAAATAATCAATCAGAGCGCAGGGAGCCATCTCATTATCTTTCTATAAAGAAAACTATGGTGGACTAACTGATCTTTCTATCAGTTGATAATAAAAGAGCCCAATGCAAAAAAAATGCATGTTGGGTCTTTGAAACAGTTCAAATCATGTCGATAATAATCCGTTTGATCTGTTTTACCAAGAAGGTCTAACGGTTCAAATCCATATAGCCTTAATATATACGTCTTTTTTCCATTTGTGGATGGATATCTTATGTTTCCTTAGTATAAGTTTGCTTTTCCTTATTAGTAGACTCGACGGCCTATTCCGACATAGAATAGAGATAAAAGCATTACCATAGGCTCATTCATAGAAAATCATAGGGAAGAAAAATAATTTTGATCAAATCAATAGAAGTGAGTATAAACTCCCTTACCTGATTTGCCCTCCTTCAATATAGGATATGCTCTAAGTCCCTAGACTTTCCTATAATGACTGGCAACGATTTTCTCCATTTTGCAAATTCCTATTTTGGTATTTTGGATTTCAGGACTTTTAGCCCCGGTTAATGAAGGAAGGACCAGAAAAGCTTTTTTGTTATGAATCGGTATAGAACCCATGGGGGCTTGGTTACAATTCCGAATATGCTATTACATGTTTGCGCTAGTTTTTTGTTGTTTCTAATATGTGGGAATGGTCTTTCTCTACCCTTGCAATGAGTTTCGATGTATTGGGTGTACCGTTTTTATCGAAGCTTTCATTTTTGTGCTTATCCTAGTTGTTGGTTTAGTTTATGCATGGCGAAAAGGAGCCTTGGAATGGTCTTAAGTGCATTAAAAAAAAAAGAAGGAAAAGATTGCATTGACACATTCTGTATTTATTCTAAGACAAGAAAAAAGAGTAACTAAAGAATAGTACTCTTTCTATTGTTCATTTCCTATGAATCTTTCTTCATTCACTTCATTGAAAAGATATTGTGCATTTACTGAATTTCCTGTCATAGATAGTCTAGTGAAGCTAGCTACTAATGCCAAGAACTACTACTCACCAAAACCTATCCTTACTAATACACGGCTCTATGATATCTTATTATTCTATTTCTATATTTACTCATATTCGAGTTTCGTAAAGCTATACTTTAGAGAAGAAAGAGAGATTCTAGGACCACTTGCCCATAAGAATAAGACCGAACTTAACTACCTGTAACTGTCCCAACTGCCCATTGTGTACTAACCCCCGAAATCACTTTCCCTACTGCTACGTTGAAAATGAAAATGCCCATCTCCAACCTACTTAGTTCGACCAGACTCTCAGACATATGATTATTGAGTTAGCCAAGTGAGGGGATCGTTCAAGCCCGTCAATAAAGCTATTCTCGGTATAGAAATAGATAAGAAGAGCTCCAACTTAGGGGCAGGCGCAATAAGGAAGGTAATCGATTGATGAGACCCACCGGAACTTCAACTTTCAGTGACTATACGTTACCTGCCCAGAAACATGTTAGGTCGTGTCTTAACATTCCGTTCTAAGAAGATCCACCTCTCCTCGACTATCGAGAAACCAGCCTTCTTTCTCCAGCTAGAGGAGAGTCTTGACTTTGATTCGGTGAATTCTTATTTGTTGTGATGATTTCCTTGCTTAGGTCTTATTTTTGTTTGATGATACTATTTGCTTTTTAGGTGGGATTGCACCGGCTCCCTTAGCCCCTGAGCAGTACCAATGAGAACATTCGGGTAAGCGCTATACATGACTTTTCCCATTATCGAATTGAAGTATGACTTTTCCTATTATCGAGATGACGTCTTAACTCAAAAGTACTAACTAGATAGGAGGCACGGGAAACCCGTGCAGCCATTTTTCTCGCTAGGTGATTATTGGTTGTTTGTTATCGAAGTCAGTATTGGAAACAAGTCTAAGTATCCGCTCCTTCCGAAGATATGGCTCTGGTACCTGCTCCTCCAAGAGGAACTTGATAATCTAGGGTGGACCGCATAACTAGTCAAGTGCATTTGCCTATACCACAGGACAGGGGTAGAAACTAAAGTAGAAGAGTGCAGAGTGCCAACCAGTTCACCACTTTGGTTTTAGAATTTAGGAAGAGAAGGATTTCTATTGATGGAGCCCAACGCCGTTAAAAGTGTCCTTGCCATGATAAGACGCAGGAAACGACCCACCTACCGCTAGGGGCTACTTAGTATATTTGGTGGTAGATTGGCTTGGCCTTTACTCTTCTTTCTAAACGGAACAAGGTGAAAACAACCCTAAAAGCTAAATCGAACTATTTCCTCGCTCTTTAGAAGCATGAGAAGTAGGCGGATCTCTATCTAAATACACAGCTCCATTAATTCCGGGAAGTCCAGGAGCAAGAAAACGGATGCGCGTGCTCTAGCTTTCGCGCTAGTGCGCTCAATCCGTTGCTTGTTTGCTCCAATGGTGAAATTGAAGGTGCACGAGGCGCGATGCAGTGAACTTGTGTTCTAAAAAATAAAAAAGGGGTGGGAAACAACTGTAGCTCCTTGATTCCTTACGCAAGTTAGAGCCTTATGAAAGAGGGAAGACTGCTTATTAATAGGCAACTTTTCTTTAGAAATAAAAACTCCTATTTGTTTGAGCCCTTGATCTAGGTAATGAGGCTATGGCCTAGAAGGATCTTGAGTGCTGCGGTCCTTACCTACCCTTTCGAACGGGGGATAAAACTTAAACCAAGTCCTCGTCCTATTTCTTTCTACTAGACTTATCTTTAGCAGCGCGCCTTGCTATAGTTATAGTGGATGTTATCAAGGAGAGAGACATTGCTTAAAAGCATAATCTTTGACATGTTCTTAGTTTAACATGACGCATATTATTTAGAAGGTTCCCATCGTCAATCAAAAAGCTCCAATTATCTTTCCGAATGATCGGAAAAAAGCATGTGTTAGCTATATATTCAAATCTTACTCACCTTAGAGACCAAAGAAGTGTTATGAATGTTGACTCCTCTTTTCTAGCTTGATAGCAAAGAATCCCTTTGAAGAGTAGAAATCAGCCAGCGCTTCGCTTTCCTTTCCTCGATCATGTTTTCAAAAGCACCCACTGATAGCGATGTTGTAGTGGAGATGGTAAGTTTGGATATGGGAATGAAACAGCTGTGAAACTCATTTTTGAAAGGGGGTTCCTTATTTACTTTATTTAATAGAAGAGCTGTTCTTGAAGGAAACACCCTGACACTCAAATCAAAAAGCCCCAGAAGGAAGCCTTTAGGTGGTGTCTGAAAATAGCATTGAGATCAAAGCCATCGCTGCATAAACAAATAAACCAAGGCTCGATCTCCTAGTTTCTTTGAGAAAAGCCAGTACCTAGCCTGTACTTCAATGCATACTGGGACTGGCCTAGGCGATCTCCACGCCTGCCACTGGATGGCAGCCATGCAGGTAATACAATTAACATTGTACAGGCGCCAAACTAATAGAAATATTACATTTCCATTTAGAATACAATGTATATACCCTTGCCCTTGAATTTGCTTGGAGAAACAGTAGGCCGGCAGCAATCTTGCACAAGAGATTGATACGATTATGCAAGGAGACAGTGACAAGCATATTTCATCTAGGATGAACAAGAAGAGTTCAGATAAGCCGACTTTGGGCAAAAGAAGACTGACCAATGAAAATCCACCCCTCATCATAGTAAGGCATGAGGGCTGCCATGAATAAACTGCGACACTCCACATCAATTCAAACCAACTTGAATAAACTCCTCCTCGATGCTCTAAATAAGTCAGGTCCCAATTATGGTACCTAGGGACCATGTGGTTACCAACAAGGACTCTCGCTGGGAAAAGTATGCTCGTAGTTCCAGTCCTGCAATCAGATTGCAATAATCGTGACTTCAATAAAAAATTAATAGAAATGAATGAAACATTTATATATATACATATATACTTAGCACAATTCGTGATATATAAAATCATGTTTCACTGCAAAAGGCATCCAGAAATGCTTGGCAGCCACTCTTCTCAATAGTTGTCTTGTTTTTGTACTGTTTGGGCCACTCTTGCGCAAATTTTCTAAGGGAGTATGGTGCACTGCCTTGGACCCCAAGCATACTGCTAAAGCTGCAATCAAGTTTGCGTTTTAAACATGTCCCAGAGAAACATAGCCAACACGAATCATCACGAGAGTTCAAATCCTTTCTGCAAAGCCTTATCCCGGCTTACAACAACACAAATTATTAGATTGCCTTGTTTGCATTCGAATCGAAATCGAGCTAACTACTAATACACTCAAGCCAGGAATAGATAAGAAGCAGCTTCCACTAACTTTTAGAATAAGCAGACCCTGAGTTTAGGTGTAGTTCCAGATTGAAGGGTTAGCTGATGAATTGAGTAGAGCTGGCTTGTCTTTTGGATTTCTTGTGATCTCGTGCATTTGCAAGGCGGTGCTCGTAATTTCCCCAAGAGGCTGCTATTGGGCTTGGAGGTCTAACGGACTTTCGTCCTTCGACTCCTATAGGCAGCTTCGCTATCGCTATTGAAAGGATGGCGCTCCACCCCTAGGCTGAAACTGAAGAAAGTCAACGTTGCCTTTAGCTTTGTTAGAGGAAGCCACCTCATCCCCACCTATCACACCTGATGAAACGCCATGACTCACCATTGTCTAGGTGGGCCATGGTAAACCAGACGTCCATCATAGATAAAGATTATGTTCCATAAAATACATAAATACAGGTCTGTGCAGCATGCATGTATCAGAACAGGCAAGCGATCACATTCTCTTGCTGCTGCGAGGGACTAACATCACAAGGGAAATCCGGCTGGGACAGGCTGCAAAAGTGAGATCACTCGTGTGGGCCGTATGCGATTGATTGACTGCCTGCCTGAATAGAGGTGAAGGATTTGGTACATGGTAACGCTGTAAAGTTGATATCTCACCCATGATATAGAGGGCTGCGCTAGCATCTCACCTCAAAAAAGAGGTAAACTTGTCTCACCATATCATAATGCTCGTTTTGCCGAATCCAGTGTTATGCTCTCTTTTTTGCTTACACGCTGTTACACACCTTCTTGGTGCAGGTGACAACACTACGGGACTTTTATCTTAGCTGTGTGGACTTACTCTCCTAAATTCCACCACTGGTACTATTTGGTTGCCAACCTTTAGTAATGATCTTGGACAATAAGGAGCTGATTGGTTCTATCTTTTGATTCTGTTAATGGGTATTGCAGAAGAGTTCTACAACCCAGTATCTGTCGGTTTAAATTCTCTCTTCTTTTTGACTGCTTTATCTGCTTGTTGTTTTGGCCTTTCAAGGGAGTTTCTTTTGGGCAAGGGTTGTTGAAGGTGCTCTTTTTTAAGTAAGTAGAGCAGTTAGGGTTATGAGCCTTGCAATGCGGGAACGAACATAAGCCTTTTGGCCTTGGATAATAAGTACAGAAAAAGGAAGGGAGAATGATAAATTAGATGAAAATCAGACATGCAATCGCTTTCATAAAAATAAATCCAAAAGAAAGAATATTTGAAATTTTCCTTTGCCGAACCATCATTCATTGTCGAGATCAATCAGCAGGCTTAATGCCAATCCAAGAGGTGGGGTGGAGTGAAGTAGGTTTCATGCTCATATCTGATGGGACATCCCTTCCATGGATTACAACTCATTCACC